>VWZZ01004202.1:81500-162898 GCA_013399095.1 Psophia crepitans | reverse complement strand
AGTGGCTTGGCCATTTCATCCGCCAGTTCCCTTTGGACCCACAGATGCAGCTCATCAGGTCCCATGGACTTGTGCCCTTCGGGTTCCTTAGATATTCTTGAACCTGATCTTCTCCTACAGTGGGTGGGTCTTCATTCTGCCAGTCCCTGCATTCACCTACTGTGACTTGGCCAGTGTGGTCAAGAGCACTTGCCTGTGAAGACTGCGGCAAAAATGTCATTGAGTACCTCAGCCTTCTCCATATCCCGGGTGACCAGGTCACCTGTTCATTTCTGAAGGGGACTCACCTTTTCCCTCATCTTCCTTTTATCACTTACATATTTATAGAAACTCTTTTTCTTGCCTTTAACATTCATGGCCAGATCTAGTTCTGTCAGAGCTTTGACTTTCCTAACCTGATCCCTGGCCACTCAGACAGATTCTCAATATACAGTACAGAAAATGGTGGACTATCTGAAAACCAACTTAGCATCTATATGAAATACTCATTTAATTCTTGGCCTCCTCCCCTAAGGACAGACCTTCTACTGGGTCAGACCCTCTCAACTAAACGTTTTGTGTCTTAATTACCATTTCTCTTTAATCTGAGTCCTTCCAGGGTGCAACAAGCTACTTCCCAGGCTATGCTTCACTAAGCCTAGGCCAAATTTGGCATAACTGGGCTAGATGCCTTCCAAAGGCCATTTTCTTGACTGAAACACAGCTACTGTTGAAACAAGCCTTGGTCTGATCCAGGCTAACTCACTCATTTTAGTCTCAAGAGAGGAAACTGGAAAGCACCCCTGCTTAATACTCCTAGTTAAACCCAGTAATTTCTAGGGGGAAAGCACCCCTACTTAATACTCCTAGTTAAACCCTCTCTCAGTAATTTCTAGGGAGGCTAGCTAAAGTCCCATTCCTCTAAATTCCAGCTAATCACTGATTGCTCTCAGCAGCATAGCATCACATCAAACTCCAGGTGTATTTCACTGAATTAATCTAAAAGAAATATCCAGTCAAGTCACAGACAGGGTGTGCGTTCAGATCGATGGGTCCTCCCTTTGATATTAAAAAAGTATGTGAAAAAACGATAAAGTCATAAAGAGAAATACTTTTCAGTGATGATTGATCATGATTTCATTTTACAGCAGAAAAAAAAATAAATTACAGAATTTGTTTTGCCTTTGTCTAAAATTGTCAGTAAGTTTAGGTGGCTCCATTTTTGAATGTTCTCTTTCACCAGTATGAGCCGCAGTCGCTCAGCAGCCCAGAAAATCATGCTGTGAATGTTTCAAACAAATAGTTGGTGAAACACTGGGTCAGTACATGTGCCACGGTCGGAAGACAAACGGGCAATAAAACTCAGTACACAGGGCTACTGATTCACAGCTGCAGAATTACAGATGATTTACTGGAGAGAATTCCCAGAGTATTGTTAAATGTTCTTTACTTAACACTTAGGGGTAAATCAAACATTGGCAAGACTTGCATACTGTATTCAGAAAAAAAAAACAAAACAACCAAAACAAAAAAAACTTCGACAGTTTGGTTGCTGTCTCAACAGAGAGCATACCACTACAGAGATGAACAGATTTAAGCAGTTCATTTAGGCTGTGAAGCTTTTCTGGGAGATGGAGCCCAGCAGTAATTGAAGGATAATGCAAAGAGATTAACCTGCACCAATTAATTTGCAAAAATAATTTGAAAGATGACAAAAAAAGACTTTAAGATATATACATATATTTCAACTTACATTTCCATTAAATCAGAAAAAAGGCCCACATCCATAGAACATAGAGTTTTTGTGAAGTTCCTATTTATTACCATTTCATTTGAAATTGTGAGATTCTTAAGCACCTAGAAGTAAAATGAAAATATGTAGTTCATGGTTCAAAAAGCAGGAAAGAAAACAATTGTAATCCTTGAGAGGAAAAGCGACAGATTTGCCAATATACTTGAATGTACTGGTTAGAAAGGTATGCCCTTATAAAATAGTCTTGCCAATAGTCCTGCGACTTCAAATGAGTACCTTTTATTTCTGCCTATTATAAAAATTCAGCATTTGTATGGATGCATTTTAGCACAGAATTCAGCCTGGTCTATATTATACATAAACTGTTATTTTATACATTGAATGAATTTAGCCCAATGATTCATATTCAAAAGTGGTTTATGCCTAATGGAATCATATTAACTTCAATGGGACTGTGGAGCTTTAAAGCACAATATTTTGTCCAAATGACTGAGCTCTGTAATAAAAATATACAGTGCCAATGTTGGAGAAGGCATTTTTGAATTTATAAAAGTATGATAAACACAGTAATAAGACTTGTGTAAAAGCCTAACTCAACAAACTACTATAATGAATGCTTGTAGAAGCATACAGAGTCTTAGATTTGCTATATTTTATTGCACTATGTTTTCACTTGAATCATAGGTTGGAATGCATTAATAAACTGTATTAACACGGGTAGGAAATAAAGGTAGCAAAACTCAGTGTGAGCCCTCACGAAAGGGAGGGGGAAGATATTTATTTTACATGAAACTAATTTCAGTCATACACCTCCCCTCACAGATTTCACTCTCTCACATTCCCACACCCACATACTCCCAGGCACTGTGGTGGGTACGTCTGGATGACCTGGCCTAGATCATTTTTTGTGTGATATGGAGCACAAAGGATGCAGATCAGTCTCTCTTGGTTTTGTTTTGATTGGTGATGACAAGTTGGTTTCGGGACAGGTCTTGTACCTTTTAGGAGTCAATGGTCATTACGGTGTGACTCTTTGCCTCAGAATCTTGCCTGTTTCATCACTCATGGCTCCTAGGCAAGGTTGCTGCCTGTTGCCTTTCTTCCTTATTTTGTGTGTCTTCATGACTAAACCTGTCTCATCCCAACAGGCAAAAGAACGTTCTATACAATGTGGTGCATTTCCAAATGTTTTAATTTTTACCTAGAAAGATGACGACATTTTCATCAGTATTTTATGCTCAGAAATATCCTTGTCAAATTCAATCTCTTGGCACACTACTGTCCTAACAGGAAAAAACCAAACAGGTTTACATATGGCGATCTGCAGATTCCATATAGTGCTTATGTTCTTCAGCTGATATATTTTAGTGTTAACTCTAGAACATCAGCCAAATCAGTTCACAACAGATTAGAATATATTTGTGATCACAACCGCAGTTATTATTTATATAACGTAATGGTAATCATGGTAGCTTAAGGAACTGTGTCATGAGATTTTTAGGAGGCAGAATATCCTGTATAACAGGAGGGAGCAAAAAAACCACTCAATCCTATCTTCATGGGTCTCCTGTCTTTCTGCTTCAGACTTAAGGAAGGAAATATGTTCTAGAAATTTGTTGCTACCATACTGTATCAGTTAGGTTAATAAATAGATTTAATTTAATTCGAGTATTAAATTTACATATATCTATATCTCACATACATTCATAATTATAGTGTTCAAAAGACTTTGTACATCCTTGCCTCCTACCCAATCTTAACTGTATAGCTTACACAGAATCAGTCTCATGATAAAACAGCGTGATTTTGTGGAATTCATGCCATAAGGCATGTTGTGAGTGAGAAGAATTAAGGCCATGAGCCTCTAATCCTGTTCTTTTCTTCTCCTGGACGGAGTCAGTAGCTGGGATAAGTAAAATCTCTATTCTTTCTGATTTTATCATTTCAGACAACCCAAAACAAAGCAGCCGTGTCCCAGTTTTCATTAAGGTTTTGGATGTAAATGACAATGCTCCAGAGTTTGCCATGTTTTACGAGACTTTCGTCTGTGAAAATGCAAAGGCAGAACAGGTGTGTTGTCTGCTTGTACTAAGAAACTATTCCGAACTAATTGAGTTTTGCTACTACTCTTGCAACACCTCATCAAGAGGTACACTTTGCATTGCATCAAACTGTCGGGTTTGCAAAATTAAACAGTGGCTGCACAGTATCTGATTACGCTTAGTGTTCTTGCAGCTAATGTGACAGTATGTTTTACACTGTTGTTTTATGTACTGCACCTCGTTATCCCTGATTCATTTTCATTCTATGATTCTCTGCCTTATTCAGGCATCTCCACTGTTTCCTTCAAAAACACGTTTCAGGTCTGTAAACTGTCACAGGTTCCGTCTGTGATACAACTATTTCCTGTCAGATAATTCTTACTCTCCCAGTCCTATTACTAAATGGTTCAAAGTAGCAGATAATTTGGAAGATTCAGCCAAACAATTCCTGTGACATGATATTTCAGTAGATAAATACACAGTCAGCTTGGACCGTCTCACCTTTCATCTCTATTGCTTGTCACATGCAAAGGATTTCTACTCGTTTGGAGTGGCATCAACCCAAGCCTGCTCTTGCATTCAACATGATTTTTCTGCCAGCTTTCAAATTCATTATGTTACTGGCTGATGGAATGGGATACAACAGCATGGTGATCCTAAACAGCATCAGTACATGGATCACTTTTCTTAAGCTCGCCATAGCAGCATCAGCTGCCTTAAAGTAGAAGAAAAAAATTAATAAAATAAGATTGCTTTATAATCCTAGAGTACATAAATAAGCATAAGGTCCCCTGACTTTGAAGATAATCTTGTTTTTATTGTTTCAGCTGATACAAACATTAAGTGCTGTTGACAAAGATGACTCTTACAGTGGACATCAGTTTTCATTCTCCTTAGCTCCTGAAGCAGCCAGCAGCTCAAACTTTACACTACAGGACAACAGAGGTGAATTTCTAGGAAGACTTTTCTTTATTATCTCATCCTTGCTTTCGGTCTTCAGATGAAGATTTAATGTGCACTTTGTGTTTCCAGACAACACAGCAGGAATTTTCACTCGAAAAACCAGATATAACCGGCATGAAATGAGTACCTACTTCTTGCCAGTGGTAATATCAGACAACGACTACCCTATCCAGAGCAGCACTGAAACGGTGACTATTCGAGTATGTGCTTGTGACCATCGAGGAAAGATGCTGTCCTGTAATGCAGAAGCCTTGATTCATCCTACTGGTCTGAGCACTGGGGCACTTATTGCCATTCTTCTCTGTATCATTATATTACTCGGTAAGTTTTGTTTCTTTCATGGTTAGTTTGCATTGCTGCAAGTGGTTATACCAAGGCTAGAATAAGAGCAAAGCAAAGGCATCCTTGTCTTATCCTGCATTTATATTGCTGTATTTCCTCCTCTGAGGGCTGTTGCAGATGTGGCGTATAGAACACGTCCTATCTAATCTAAAAGTTAGCAAGGTCCAAGCAAGAGGAGACAGCGGGGCTCCACCCTCCGGCCAATGGAAAGAGACAGGCACCTATAAGAGAGACAGTCATACCATCCCCTTATCGGTATCTGTGGGATCAGACTAATACACCCTCTGCAGGTGTCTGTCTCTTTCTGTTGACCATAGAAGAAAGCCAGATAACTTAGTTTTAGACAATTACCTTACCATGTCCAAGATGAGGAGCAGCAAGTCTCAGTGCTTCTGTTCTGCTGGAAAAGGATGCTGAAATGGGGTGGCTACTAACTCACTCCCTCAAAAGCTGCAGGGTCCTGCCTTTCAGGCACCCATGAATATGAAGAGGTTGGATTCTGAGTGTGGAGAATGTACAGATCTCTGGCCACAGCACTTACAGGTAGTCAACATTCTTTTTTTTTTTAATAAAAATAAGGACAGTTTGTAACATCTCTCACATTCCTATCACTCAGGTTCCACCCCTCTTGTGCAGCAAGCAGAGCCAATTGGTCCCTTGGCCATTAGCTGTGGGCTGTTCGTCTGAGGAGAACCATACGACACAGCACAGGCAGCTCTCAGGGAGGCGTTGTTAGTCACCTTTAGTATCTGGCCAGGAAAGAAAGGCAATCAGGCCGATTTTATAGCAGTTGGGTCGAGCAGGGGAGAAACCATTTCCTCAATGATTCCACTTCTTTCTACCATAATCATATCGTTCTTGGACATGCTCATCACCGTTGTGGAATCATCCTGATCTTCACTATTAACTTAATTTCCCTCTCCAGCGATGAGTCAAAGATCATGTTATGATTCTCAGACTTTAACAATACGGTCATGGCTTACCCAAATAAGTGCTATCCCATTTTCAGAAATGATTCCTACAATAACAATCTTACTCTTAATCTGCCATTAAATTCATTTCTCAAAACATGGTATCATTGCCTCTAAGGGCTGAGCTCACTTTATATCAAGTTCCTTACCAGAAAAAGAAATGTAATGCTGCAGATAGTCTTGCACTCATTAGTACAACTGTGCTCATTAATATCAATCTGACATTAAACGATTTCCTGTTTTATGTCAATCGAAAATAATTGATTCTGTGTGCTAAGCAGCACTTTATGTCAATTACTGCTCACGCCACCATGCACCATAAGCAGATTTTCAATTAACTCAGCTATATAATTTTCTATTTTCAGGCTGGTTGCAGGGTTTGTATGTGCAACCACTACTGAGTGAAAAACAATACTCTGGGCAGACCTGAACCACAGCTTAAAATTTAGCAGCAACAAAAAGTGCCTGTAAATTGCTAGGTTTATTTGCAGTTTGAGTAAGTCTAGTGGCTTATCAGGAGGCCTCAGATACTGCTAAACACTGACATGCAAATAAAGGCGATGTACTTTAACGTAGAACTTCTAATGGGGTTTTTTGCCTGCAAGTTCAGCAAAAAATAAGAAACCCCAAGTATGAGAGATGTGACATAATTATCAAAGTCTCTTCTTTGCATATTCTGTGTCACAACTTCTTTGTCAATAAGATACTTCAGCAACCCTTCCACGTAAAAACTACCATTCCTACACTTTCTCAGATCATTCTATGGGTCACTATTCCAGAAGCCCATTCAAAGTCGACACTGTGTTTTTCAAGTTCTCCAGAATTTTCTCCAGTTATCTCTGTTCTCTCACACAGACCTTTCCCCAGCCCTCCCACGTAGTGTCACAGCTTTATGCTCTTAAGGCAGAGAATTCTCTCTTACTGCATTTTTGCACAGCAGCACAAAGAAGAATCACTCAGATTAGGACCTTTACGTGACACCATAAGTAAATCCTCCTCAGTAGGGTGAGAGCCTGAAGCTTTCACCATCTGAACCGGCCCTCCTCCTAATTCCTTCAGTTTCACTGCCTCACTTACTTCCTTTCAACTCATGTTAACAGATGTTCTCCCTTACTCATACTATTCCTATGGTATATAGGAAGCCACAGCAGGAATTAGAGCATTTTCCTACTTCATCCTATCTTCTTGGGATTCCTCTATAGTCAATGAAGAGAAAGAGGACCAGACTCTTCCACAACAGGCTTGAGCACACCTACCGATAACATATTGCTCTAAGCAATCCTGCAGGGCAGTCCATAATTTAAAATTAAAAAAAAAAACAACAAACAAACAAAAAAATTTAAAAATCAGCTTTTTATCTGTCAAAGAAAGTTAGAAAGACATTTTAATGGGCTAAAATTTTGTTTTGTGGATGTCACTCTTTGGCATTGCCCTTAACAGGGTTACAAATGAGGAAGGAATTGCCAAAAAACAAAAAAAGTCTTTAACAGTTTCTGGGCTTTGACTCACACACCATTTTAGAAACACAGCTGACATGAAAGAGAAATTTGAACCACCTTATCATCTCATATCAATGAGTTTTGGCATTTTCTGATTTGCTTTGCTATGAAAGAACTATAAAGAAAGCAAGATGTGTCTTTTCTCAGAGTTTGCACAGCAGCGCTGAAATAGAGCACCGTGGACCTCAGACTATAAAGCAATAGTGACAGTTGCTCCTTACTGCTGTTCATTTGTAAATATTCAGTCATTTACCACCTTAGGGTAGAATACTGCTAAGAAATCTGAAATTAACTTCTAAAGGAAATAACCTGTTGAACATATCCCCTCCACCTTCTGTGCCCACTTCTCCAATAGTATCAATAGTACCAGGGATGATTATTGAGTAAAAATACTTAAATTTGGATCAGGGCCTTGGAAAGTGTTCCTACCCTCCAAATAAATGAAAAAAATATATATATACACACACACACACTCACACTTTGGAATGAAAGGTAAAAAATTATCTGTCTGAGAAATCTCATGCCTTTGGCAGATTAAATAATACCATTACTGTATCTCATCCAAGATGTAAGCCATGCACTTTTTTAAGGTGATGTACGTTGTAAAAACATGCCAGAGAAGTTAATAAACTTGGACTTCGTGTTGCCTGAAAGTCTACTCCATATTCCAAGGGTTTTTTTTTTTCCAGAGGAGGATAGATTTACTTATCTTGAAATGCATCTCTGCTGGCCTTTTATCATAGCCCAGCAGCTACTAGCCTTGTCCATAGCATAAGTTGTGTCTTGTCCCAGGGGTTCAAGGTAAATAACATCTGATGTTACTTATTTTAGAGAAAGTGTTTCTTCCTTCCCAACTCACAGGAAACTAGTTCTGTTCTCAAGGCAACAAAATTGCTGTATGACTCTGGGTAAAAATGTGCCTACTGACAAAAAGACACTCCACTCGGCTTCTTACAAGCTCGACATCTCCTTTCTTCTAGTGCACACCCATGCCATTTCATCTCCCAAGGTGCTCACAGGCAGAGCAGGCGCCGTCTGAAAACCTGACGTGCATGTTTGCAGTTTTGCAAAACATCTTTTAAAACTTTGAATTTGAGCAGAGACGCAGCATTTCTTCTGGGTTTTAATGGAGTTTATGATTAACCTTTCCCTTTCCCTTTCCCCGTTATTTTTGTTTCCAGTTACAGTGGTGCTGTTTGCAGCACTGAGGCGGCAGCGGAAAAAAGAGCCTTTGATTATTTCCAAAGAAGACATCAGAGACAACATTGTCAGTTATAATGATGAAGGTGGCGGAGAGGAAGACACCCAGGCGTTTGATATCGGCACGCTGAGGAATCCCGAAGCCATAGACGATAACAAATTACGCAGAGATATTGTGCCGGAAACACTTTTTATGCCGCGGCGGACTGCAACAGCACGAGATAACACGGATGTCAGAGATTTCATTAACCAAAGGTTAAAGGAAAACGATACAGATCCAACGGCACCCCCGTATGACTCGTTAGCGACCTACGCGTACGAAGGTAATGGTTCTGTGGCCGAGTCCCTCAGCTCCTTGGAGTCGGTGACTACAGACGGAGATCAGGACTACGATTACCTCAGTGACTGGGGGCCTCGGTTTAAAAAGCTGGCAGATATGTATGGCGCAATGGACAGCGACAAAGACTCTTAATCTGTTGCCTTTTCTTTTTTGTTTGTTTTTGTTTGCCTTCCTCATTTTCAGAAACAGCGTTGGGATATGTGAAGTGGCTATTTCTTTCTATTTCTCCACAGCTGTGCGAAAGGGTTCTCTGCTCTGCCCCTTCTGGTTGTCCAATGACTGCAGTCTGTGTGGATCAGCCGTCAGAAAAGTTTTTTCTAGTATCATTTTATGAGCTTCCAAGAGGCAAAATTCTAATTTTTAGCGCATCCAGTTTACCAAGCCAATCTTACAGGCACGGCAGTAGTGGAGGGGAAGAAAAAGGATCAGATGGGGAGCAATATTTTTACTTGTTCTGCTTATATTGTAAATTGGAGTATATTACTGTTTAAGCTCACTTGCTCTTTTTACTTGTATTCAGACTATTCAGCTCAGACGATTGCTCTGTCGATTGTGTATTGCACATCCCAATGTAATGAGGTACCCTAGTTTACCCTATGTATTATAGTCAAAAGTAGTGGTGATGGAATGAAGGTTTATTATACAAGTAGAGTAAGCTGAGAAAAAACATCAAACATGCATTTTACTCATGAGGGAGCGTAGAAAGGCCTAATGGTCATTTAAACCTAAGTGTTTTTCTAGAACTCACCATTGCCCCCAATGCACTGAATCATACTAACACACACATATATATAGTTCATTGACTGCTATGTATATATTCTTCTGACCTAGCATTGCTGGAGAGATGTGCGTGCGTGCATGTGTGTGTGGTCAGTAGCCCCAATACCTAATTCTTAGATGGTTTCCCAGTTCTAACCCAAACTTGCTTTGTGATACGGGGAAAGTCATCTAACCCAACTCCAGATTAGATCACGACTTGGAGGAAGGAGCAGATCATAACTGTGCTTTACTTCATACTTCTTCAGTTGGCCTCCACCTGCACATCAGTTCAGTGATGGCCACTGCGCTGGGGAGCTGGGAGTCAGGCTTTCACACTCGTCTGCTTCTGCCTGTTCTTGTGTGCGGGAGGGAAGTAGTAGCCCCAAGGTGACTGCCAACTGTTAGAGCAAAAAGAGCAACTGCAAAGGAGGAGAGCGCTTTTTTTTTTTATCTTGACCTTCCCTGCCTGGATGCCCAGGGTGGCTTCCTGACTGACTCGCTGCTCAGTTTTGCTATCTGCAGAGTGGAGAAATAATGCCTACCTCATCAGGATGTTGTAAGAATTATATAAGTCATTTTGAAAATGCTTTAGAGATGGAAAATGCTGGCATTCTGCCAGAGGAAGTAATTTCTCATGCTTTTGGATGGTTGTGTTGGGTATTTTTCCCCAGTTCAAGCCCTGAATGCACAAGTAAGCAAGAATCAATTGTCATTCCAGTGGCCTGAAAAGTAGGGTTTATAACTATAACTCATATTTTTAAAAATAAACTACTTGGCCAAGGTTGTTAAAGACTTCACCAAAAGGTGAAATTTTAATGGCAAGTCTGTGTGTGTATGCTTATCTGCTTTGCCAACCTAAGTAATTTTTGTCCAGGAGAGGGGGAAGATGCCATAGTCTCAGGCCAAACCAATCTTCTTTACAGCTTGTGCACCACTCAGTGTTTCTGTTGGTTTGTCAAACACATGCAGTTGCTTCTCTTCAAATCCAGCCATCTAGGAGAGGCTATCTGGAAAAAATCCTGAAGAGGCTGCCATGGGACACATCCGATTTCAGGAACAAAAAGCCGCCCTGTGTCCAAAGTAAGGACAGAGCCCATGGCACTGTGCCAAGGAAAGAAGGATTTTTAATTTTTTTTTTTAATATACCTCATACATAACTAATCTCACTTACTTTATTTTGAAACAGTATTAAATACCAGAATTACAGGCATGGATCTATTTTCCCCCTCCCCCAAAACTTAAGTGAATCAGTCTGAAAACTAAACAACAGCTCCAATTTACTCTAGAAATAGAGAAAGAAGGGGAAAAAAATTAATAAACAGAAAATTAAAAGGGATTAAAATTAATCCCTGAAATTCATTACTCTTAGAGAATAAATAAAAAGAGCAGTAAGATTCCTGAATATTAGACTTCTACAAGCATGACGACATAATTCCAGGTGCGAACCAGCTCACAGTGAAGAGGATAAGCCAGGCATGCTGTTGTGCCCAGCTGGGACTGAGAAGGAATCCTTCGCACACTTACAGGTTTAGGGCAAGGCAGCTAATGGCTTTCAGATGCCCGGCATGATAGATTAGATGGCTTTTCAGAGTGGAGGAACCCAGAGTTTCAAAGGGAGTTGAGCCCCCAGTCTCCCTGATGGAGGCTTCTTGCAGCGCTTCAGTTCAATAGAGCCTTGCCCAACTTCATCGCTGAGTCAACTCCATCACAACGGCAATGGCATGACTAGACCCTTACTATGTTCTCCTGAGGGCCCCCTCCATAATTTAAGACAATAGAAGCCTTTGAAAGTCTCACCCTTCATGGCTTCCTTGAAATCAGAGCATTTAGGAGGCAACCTGTCCGAAACCTGGCTCTGGCACACAGAAGGGACCATCTGAATTTCGGAAACGTGGAGAGGCAGCAGATGCTCAGCACCACCTGCCACAGGTCCCTCACTTCAGGCAGCTCTCCTCACATAGTCAGCGGAGACAGCGTACCCCTCAGGAGGGGTCCCCCAAATGGCCCCCTAACACACACCTCTGTCTCACCCTTCGCTGAGTGGGGCTGCCTGCAGCAAACAGCCTCAAGCCCAGAGCTCAGTGGACACCCAACATGAGCCCGTGAACTGTCCCTTCCCCTCCTCATGCCCCGAGGAAAGAGATCTGTGCGCAGAGGGGATGGCAGAGGTGCTGGTGGAACCACGCAAGTATTTGGCCCTGCAGCCAGCCCCAGCTGACAGGGAAGAGGGAGTCACCATCGCTTGACTGAAGACAGACCTTGCACCCTGGAAGGGCTGGGCCACCCTGCAGGTCACCTTGCGTTAGTCACTCATTGTGGTAGAATATCAAGACAGGGTCACTGCTCTCCTTGTAACTACTTTCCTATGTTTGTACAGAGATTTTTGTCTGGTTTAGTGGTTGTTAGTAGCAGTCCAAGCCAGGTTTGGGTTTGTTTTTTTTCTTTTAATTGAAAGCTGGTTTTATCTTGTGCATTGAGTGACACATAAATAATAGAGAGTGGCTACTCATGCCTGTTGTGTAAATATATCATGTATAAAATTATGTTACGTCACCACAAATATGGTGCCTGAAAAGCAAATGGATTCTTCTAAGAAAACTTAAGGCAAACTTGCATCCAAATTATTATTTATGCATCTAGGTTTTAAGGTGTATTTTTTCCTGCAAATTAGACAGATTTAGCATCTCTCACACAGCAAGAAGTGTTTCATTCTGTCTTGTTTTCTTGCTTGGCAGTACCACAAAGTGCAATTTATAAAATCAGTACTGCATACTAAATATTGAAAGTGCCATATTGCAGTGAATACAAAACTTGGCGGTAGTATTTCTTTGCACTTGGTTGCATGCCGGCACGCTCGCTGATAGAAATGAGTGTTTAACAATGCTTTCACACAATGCCAGAATTGTCATTTATAGATAAACAAGTTTTAGACTATGGGCTACAAAGTGGGTTTCAAGGCTGTTTTAAAGCCTGCTTTTCTTACAAACACACCTGTTTGAGAAGAAGAAATGTTATCAGGAAGTTTAGCTAAGCAAGGTAGCAACATGAGCAATGAAGTTGACTTGTAATTTGGAAAAGTGTCTAGTCTAACAACAGGGAACTTATTAAAAGATACCAAGGAATTCAGTGGAGTTACCATGGAACAGGGGCACGTTTACATGGCAAACTTTTCCAGCCTCGCTCCTGCAGAACAATAACATCTCCACACTTCAAATGGAATAAGGTTTCTAGTATAGCTATATCATCCCAGATCCCAAAACAGTCACTTTATTCCCTATTTTTTTTATTACTCCAGAAGAACGATTACTTCAGGTTAAAACCAGTTCTGTCCCACCGCAGCACCAGTATGGGGATACACGACAGCACATGCCTCCAGTGCAGCTGTGCCAGGACATCTCTCTGCATAGACAAGTGCTTGGAAGAGAGCTGAGGCAAAAACTTGCAGCAAGCTCTGCACAAGGGAATTTAGGGGTTTCCAGAGGGCTCTACTGACAGTACCAGAGGACTGGGAGGTGTGCCCAGTTCTCTAACCATGAAAAAAAAACAAGTTGTCTGGGGTTTTATTCCACTTATTGCTGGTAAAAAAATTGCTAGGAAAGATTTAGTAGAGGAATAACATTCCACTTGCACCAACATTAATATTTTCTAAATTTGTCCCAAGAGAGAGATATATTTTTCTGACTTTTTTTATTTTGTTAGTTGTCAGGTCTTACTTCATTCTGTGGACAGGTATTTCCCAGCTGTTAGATGTGAACAGGAAAGGCAACCTTCAAATGGAGTTTTGGAAGTGGCAGGCTACGTTAGAAGGTACAACATTTCCATTTCTCTGTCACAAAACAAACAAATAAAAAAATCCCACAAAACCCCAGCTAACTCAGTATCTGTAGTACCATAAGAAGTAGGACAGGCATAAAGAAGTGGAATGGGGAGAAATGGCTTTGGGAGTGTGTGTCTGCACATGTACAGTGTGACTAAAAAGGGAAATAATGAACATTGGAAGCTGGCCGTGGTTCAAAAGCTGACTTACCCATGGTGTGACTGTGCACTGTTGGCCCTGCTCTTCTTACACTTCCAGGTTTCCTACAGCAGCCAGAAGGAGATTTGCATGGATAGGCACAAAGACATCAACTTTTTCAGACCAAGCAAATTAAACTCAGGCCTTTCCACGCAGGAAAGAAAGTCCCTTTGTCATGATTACTAGTAAAACATGTTAAATTTCTGCAGCAGCTCTACCTTGATGGCATTCTGCAGGGTGAATTACAGATGGTGGTTCTGAGCAGGTAACTCTTTGCGAACACCACCGCGTTAGCTCTTCCTGCCACCTCCCGTTTTAAACCTCTCCATGTTTCCTTTGGCTATAAGTAGTATGAAGCGTTTCAGGAGACCACTGCCCCACCTGGATGCTGCCATCATGGGCCCATTACGCGTTTCAATTAACGCTGTGGTCTCAGCTCCCTCGTCAAATGAGAGCTGACAAATTAACGGTCATTGTGCTGCTTCCAATGAGCATGAACGATGCCCCAAGTTGTGAAAGGCAGGGCTTTTTTTCCAACCGCTCCAGACCTCTGGAACAGCAGCCTCCTCCAATAAATGGTAAAGCCAGAACATTTTTTATTTTCAGTTTAGTCTTCAGAAAGACTTGTTTTCTTAGACATTGTTTCTGTACTTAAAGAGGAGGAACAAAAAAGCGTATTTAATGTCTACAGCCTCATGTGTTGCTCCAGAAGGAGAGGAAGACAACACAGCAGCCAGCGTAGTGTTTTGATGCCAGTCTCCCTCCTCAGTAGTTTTATTTAGGCACAGCTGGAACAGTCTTGATCCTGCCCATCGTTTTGCGATATTACACTTTTCAGACCAGACCTGCATTTGTCAGACACTAAACACTTTCCTGAACAGATCATAAAATTCAGCAGTAGGTATCCAAAAGCCATGGCTGGGGTTACAGGGAGTACAAGAGTCAGAGAACTGGGAGTTTCAGGAAGAACAGAAAGTGAATTGAGGCGGGGGGGGGGGGAGGGCAAGGAATGAGGGGGGATGTAATCAGTCGTATGCAAGGCAGGCCCATGGCACTTAAAAGCCACAAAACTGTCGTAGTAGGCATAGAGTTACTGGATTTCAAAGGAATTTTTACAGAACCTGCTCTTATATTTTTCCTGCATGTGTCTTTTGCTTTCTTAAAAAAAAAAAAAGGGAAAAATAAAAGAAAAAAAAGGGAGCTGCTAACTTCAAATTTCTCCTTCCACAAAGTCAGTTTGACAAATAAGGCATAAGTCCAGCATATGGCGAAATCCTTTCCACTCCCATGGGCTTTTAACCTTTCCTATAAGACTGCACTATTTATGTAAATATACCTGGAGACACTTTCTATAAGCTTTTAGTTTTCTATGATCTATTGCTTTAGTGTTTAATAAAGAGACAAATGTATAGAATTATTAAGCATTCAGGTGAACATAGCAAAGAAAAAACACTACAAACACAAAATTGTTCTGGATTTTGACACATAAAACTCTTCAGAATCACTGTACTGTTTTAATTCTGTGGTTACTTTCATTGCTTTGAAAAATTAAACTTAAAAGAAAGGCCTTATAATAAATGCTATGTGCATCTTAACTGTGTTACTGAACGAAATCAATCTGGCAAACTCTATTGTGATTTGTGATTTTTAAACCCTTAAAATAAATGCTTTTTGGTATTGATTTTTTTTTTTTTTAATTAAAAATACTTCCAAGCATAAATTGAAACTGATGCCACCACCTGGGAAGATTTACTTGCTGGCACACTCCTGCCACGCAGTCTCTCACCATGTCATCCCCTGATTGTGCCAAGGGAGCCTCAGCATCAGATGGATCTGGTCACTGCTCAGCACAGAGGGACATTTGCAGGCGATGAGATTTTTGTCACCCAAGAGATTTACACCCAGAAGCTTCCCTGTGTTGCAAAGGGACCCGTGCTGGAATGATTATCTCTTCTGCAGAGTGGATGGGCAGTTTGTTACGGTCAGATGGCAAGAGTGCGCTCTTTCCCTTATATTTCCTGTTCACTGTACTGGCTTCTCTTTTGGGGGTGGGGGGCAGGGGGGAAATGAAATTTAAGGATTTAATGAGAAACCAATTTGAACAACAATTTCTCACAGACAGAGTGAATTTGCCTTTTTGCAAATTGATTTTTGTAACAAGTTATTTATATGATACTACTTAATAAATTGTTTTTTCTAACTTTGGTTGGTTTTTTTTTCTTCCTAATTCTCTCAATTCATGGCTTGTATTTACAATGCTATCATAAAGATTAGCTTTCAAAAAGATCCTGCAATCACTTTAAGACATAGGAGTAAATTGATGCAGTCTGTCAAATGCCACTTGTAAGCGTCTGGCTTGCAACATGCTGTACGAGCCGTAGGATCACTATTCTGTGATCAATGAGGCCTCCCAAAAGAGTGATATAATTTCAGAAGACATCATTTAGTGATGCTTACTATGACGAGGATATTAGTCTATGACAACAAGCCAGATTTTGGCTAGCCAAGGTTTCCCAAGAAGTCATAAGGAGCTTTGTCAAAATAAAGCATGTAGAACAGAATCACAGAATATCCCAAGTTGGATACCTTCCTTGAAGCATGTAAAGGTCATATAATTTATAATAGCACTGTTCAGTTATTTGCCTTTCATTGTATAAGATCCAAAAAAGACTTCAAGGTTCGCTTATGGAGAGTCCAAATGTCATTTGCAAAATCTTTTTACATATTGAGAACAACTTCCAGAGAAAGTTATTAACACTTCCTTAATAAAAGATCTGTCTACATGTCCAGAAATTCCATCACGTTTAAATTTCTTCCTGAATACAAGGACAAAGAAAATAGTAGGGAAGGTCACAGCAAGCCAGTACTTCATTAAAAGCATTAGAACTAGCCAGAAAAAGCAACTGCTTTAACACTGAACGCCATACGAGATTTATGAAAGGACTAAGTAACTTTTGTAATGGATGAGATTAATTAGCCTAAACATCCACCTACAATCTTCAGAAGAAAACTTCTGCATGAATAGCCCAAGAAACCAGCTTTTTTTTTTAGACCTCATTAGGTCTATAAGGCTATAAATACATAGGTAAAAATAAACACTTATAATTACTATGTAGACCTATCTCATTATCAGAACACCAAATCACAGAATCTAAGCACTGCACGTGGAGGACACATCCACTCCCTCTCCACACCCTCCAGTAAGGGCACACACCAGCAGGTGCAAGCACAGCGAGGCCGCAGGTACCTCACCTCTCGGCTCTGCTGCTGCTTGCATCGCAGCAGCCCTGCAAGATTCCACAAAACATCAGCCTGAGATTTTCATCTTCTAAAACGAAGACAGTAGCAGCAGCAGGAATCCTCGTTGTCCACCTGCTGATGGGTGGTCCAGGCTCTGCAACCCTCCATGGGAGCTGAGGCGTGGAGTGTCAGAAGCAGAAGAGAAGGACCTTATCGTTTTTATTTACATGAAAGGGGAATCTGCCGTATTTCTTACCTCGTGTGATGTACTGTATCAGAGCACCTCAATCACAAAGGAAAGTCAACTAAAGGGTAGTATTTCAGCCAGAAAACATATTGATTTTAAGACATTAATTTACCAGGTTTATCTATGTAAAGAAAGAACCTTCCCCTCTCAAGCAAAAAACAAACCACAAACCCCCAATATTCATCTTTTATTTAAACTACCAAAGTCATCACAGAGACAAGTTAGCTAGACAAGTAATTAAAGCCTATGGTCTCTTACTTTAAAAAAAGTTTAACCAGTCCTTGTTGAATTTCAAGGACAGCTCAAACCAAAGAAAAGAGCAATAACATTTCACTGATGCTTTAATACTTGCATAAAAATTGCAGGAATGATCACTTACACGGCCAGCCAAGTGAATTCAGTGTCGGTCCTTCCAATTTTAATCTCAGTATAACTGTTAATGCTGTAAGTGAAATCCGACTTTGTTGGATAAGGTACAGACACTTAAAAAAAACCACCCTATTTATTCGTATCCAAAGCCTTTGAAGCCTTTCCTCTTTCTTATCAGCACTAGTACATCTTTCCCTGTTTTTAGCACAGCCAGCTATCTAGCAACTACCCAACCTCTACATTTTCTTTTCTCCAAACTGATTGCCCCAACTAACAGGTTATCAGCAGCTGTCCATCCCCCACATCAGATCCCCAAGCATCTCTGTCCCTCCAATCAGAAAAGCTGATTCCACTTCCCTTATTCCCCCAAATTCATAAGCAAGCATTTGAAAGCAAGTATGAGCATTGTCAGAAGTTCTCAGCCACCTGCTATTTCAGAATTGGTCTAGTACTCATTACACATTTTTTAACCTTGGCAAACAACAGAGTACACAAAACCACATATATTTTCACTAGCTGTGGATAAACTCATAACCTGATAGGACCTTATCATGTGTCATTTTATTTAAGCAAAAGAGAAAAAACTTAGTAGGAACAGAGTCAAGAAGACTGTAAACAAGGGAAAATACTGACCCGAATCTTCCAAAAAGCTTTATGGTGGTTTCTCCTTTATAAAAACTAAACCCACAAAAAAAAGTAATAACCAAAACCCTCAAGAATTACCCATCTACAGCTTTTCTCGTACCCCCTGGTGGAACTTTGCTTTTCTTAACTGAGAACTTTGCTGGCTGGCTGTTCATGCATGCATCTTAATTAATAAACAAATGAATAAATCCCCTCCTGATTGCTTTTACATGTTTTTCTAAACATCTGCTTCTACTTACATTGTTAGACAAAGCTGCTCTTTTCTACAACTCAGCTGGGGAACTTTTTTCTCTCTCTCTGTCTCAGGATGCAATTGGGTATTTCACATCAATTATCTTAATTGGAAGCAAGCTGAACCCATTTCCCAATTACAGTTCCAGCTTATTAGAACAAACAAACTCTCAAACCTCCTTCAATAAAATAAAATAAACCCAAAAATGCCCCCAAAGATCAAACCTAAACTTTGGTAACAAGACACTACAAAGAGCACTGAATAGAAGAGCTCTGGTAAGTGAAAGAGTGAGGAAGCTGGTGTAGGGACAGGAGAAAGTGGGGGTCCACCTGGCTCAGACTCTGACGCAGCATTCCTGTAAGTCTGCTCACACACACACACACCTTATTATGTATCTGTGAAGACAACAGACTTCAACTTTTCCATTTGTTTTCCTGTGGATGCCACCAGCTTTCTAAGAGGCATCCACCTTTTGTGTACACGCTGGATACTACTCCAAGAAGCTATGTGTCAAAGTTATTCTACATGTTCTACTATCTACTTGCACAGAGCGCAGGATTAACAGGTCTCTTAGTTTTGCCCCGGTCAGCAGTTGAGCACCACACAGCTGCTTGCTTGCTCACCCCCGCATCATGATGGAGGAGAGAACTGGAAGAATAAAAGTGAGAAAACTTGTGGTTGGAGATAAAGGCAGTTTAACAGGTAAAGCAAAAGCCATGCACACAAGCAAAGCAAGACAAGGCATTCATTCACCACTTTCCATGGACAGGCAGGTGCTCAGCCATCCCCAGGACAGCAGGGCTCCATCACATGTAACAGGTACTTGGGAAGACAAATGCCATCACTCTGAACATTCCTCTACCCCACCCCTCCTCCTTCTTCTTCTTCCCCCGGGTTTATAAGCTGAGCATGACATCATATAGTATGGAATATCCCTTTGGTCAGTTGGGGTCAGCTGTCCCAGCTGTGTCCCCTCCCAACTCCGTGTGCACCCCCCGCCTCCTCACTGGTGGGGTGGGGTGAGGAGCAGAAAAGGCCTTGGCTCTGTGTAAGCACTGCTCAGCAGTAACAAAAACATCCCTCTGTTATCAACACTGTTTTCAGCACAAATCCAAAACACAGCCCTGTACTAGCTACTACAAAGAAAATTAACTCTATCCCAGCCAAAAGCAGCACAAAGGGCAAAATATTTAGTCCACAAGGTTATAATATTCTGCTCACCTACAGTGTCTGCCGGGTACCAGTCCAACGATGAATGTTTTCTCTTGCCAAGTATGAACATTCAGAAATAGTAACTATGATGCTATTTTGATTTTGTTGTTTTCTGCTATTGTCAACATTTCTCTAAACAATTTTTACAGTTGTTTTTGAGTAACAAAGACAAGTCAAAAGTACACTTTGAGATTCACCGTTCTAATATCTTGGTATTTAATCAACCTGTAATATAATATCGATTACAAATGCCCTGGAGAGAAGAGATCAGTACTTGTCTTTAGAGCAAATACTTCATATAGCTCTTTATTGCAGAAAGAGCCATGCAAAGGTTTTGATACCAAATATCCATCTGGCCCATGGGCTTGCTCGCTTGCACAGTCAGAATTTTATGATTGATTCTGGCAGGAGTGAAATGGGACTCCTGAAAGACTATACAGGTTAACTGTTTGATGACCAGCATGAAGTGCAGCAGAGGACAAAGGGACTCAGATGATAGATGTCGCTCCTGAAGGACTGTGAAATAAAAGAACCACACACGAACAAAGATCTCTGGCAAGAGAATCATAATATATAAAACCATGCCAAGACTTCAGCATTTCATTTTATTGCCAGTTAGCAATTACCTTGCAAATAAAATAAAAACAAACCCTCAAGACATGTCAGCTGAGACACCATCAATTCCCTACAGCTATCTCCCTTCTCCCTCAACCCATCTCCACTGGAAGGCCACGTCCCTGCTACAGAGAGTGCTTGCTTTGTGCCAGCTCTGGCCACCTAGAGCCTCTAGACCCACTGGACCAAAGCTCAACTGCAAACTTTTATTTCATCCAGCTCTTGTTCTTGCATCTCCTTTCTTTTATCCTCTGGATAGCCTATTCATAAACATTTACACTCTATACTAACCATACACATATAAACCTGTTACGCTAATCATCATTCAGTCCTATCACCTCACTCCATCTTGCCTTTTGAAACCCTGCCAGGTACTTAGCCCATGCTCTGGTTTATCCCTGCAAGTGAAAATGGACTATTCACATCTCACTGATGCACATAGTTCTGGGCACTCACTAGGTACCTTTTAATCGGTGGTAAAGTCCAAAAGACCTCTGTATGTGCAGTACTGCCAGCACACGAGTTATTCCTGTCATCACTGGAACTAGTATTGTGATGAAGTGAGAAAATGCAAACCCCAGAAGATATTCTGATTACTCAAGGGCAAACGCTTTCCACTTGCACTACCTTACCACTGCCCATTCTCTTTGAGACAGCAGTGGGTTAGAGCCCACCAGAACTCTTTCTCGGTTCCTTAGCAAATAAGGCACTTTTTTTTTTGGCATGAGGAGTGTTGAGTACAGGAAAGGGAGACACAAATCTCATTCCTCCAACGCTGAAAGGAGGGCCCAGACAGTACCTTTGGGAAACTTTTTTTTCTAGGAAAACTGTGGCCAGCTAATGCTCTCTTCCTACTGCTCCATCCCCTTAGTACCAGCCATTGAGAAGAGAGATAAGAGTCTGTGTTTGTCTCACCTGAGGACAAAATGGTTTGATGCTGCAGGAAGCGTAAAGGCATGCTGAGGGTCAGCTGGAGAAATGTTGTTCCTAACAGAAATATAACTTGGACTCTCATAAAGCGTAATTTACATCTCTTCTATAAACCTGAATCATTAATATTGCAGGCACAGAAGAACTGATCAAGAGGAACTCAGGAATCCAAAGACTGATCCAAAAAAAAAAATGAAGTTGGTTTCTAGAACCTGATGGAGGCTCAGAATCTGACTTTGAACTTTTTTGTCAATATGATTATTCAGTCTGTCAGTTCACTGAAACTAAAGGCACTAGTCTTGGTGCATAAAATGAAAAATGTGCATAAATCTGGGCAAGATTGCTGCCTTATTTTCTTCAAGTCTGGGACAAGGATTCAAACTCCAATCAGTCTGAACTGTTATTTGAAAAAACACTTCCATATTTGTGAAGACATGCTGATATGCTGCAGGTATGAGAGTATATACTTGTGGCAAAATTGTCACATGTACTGTTAGGCACTGTTCGTTCCACTTCTCCAAAACCCTGCGTTAGATTTCTCACCCATTTGTAGCAACTGTAGCAACTTCGAGTCATTTGCCCTAAAGCCAGAATAAGAATAGTAGATGAAGAAGCTTTGGAGAGAACTCACAAACACATGAATATACTCCAGACCGTGGTTCATTCACACAACTAATGCCATATTCACAAACCTGCTCCATTTGAAGGGACGGCTACACGGTGCTCACGTCTTTGAAATTGGCTCCATACAGATGTACGGGTGACTCCTTCTGCAATAAATGACAAAATGATGGCCTGTTTAATTTCCTATTATGTCCTGGATTAACGCAATACCCTCCTTTTCTGCCAGTGGTTCTGCACCTGTAGGGCGATGCTTGTCGAATCAGATGTTGCTTGCCATGTCCTGGTTTTATGAAGTTAGCTTTGTTCTGCTGTGCGGTAATTATATTTAAGTTGCACTGGGCTGCATAGTTTAAAGGGATAAATGACAATTTGGCATATACTCATTGTAAAAGGTCCTGGAGTTAGTTTGTTTAGAAGGAAAAAAGAGATGGAAATGAAGTCCCCAATCTCCTATTACTGTCCTGTGTGGACAGACCACCGCTTCTGTGCAGAGTGACAGAGCAAGCCAAGGAATAGCTTACCGGGCTATTACAGAGGAAAAAATAATCTTACCAAACATTTTGTGTTACTGAAAGATCTATAGCACCATTATACAAGCTATTCTGTACCCGAAAAGCCTAAAATTCACACACAGAGGTTCTGTCTGTTTTACAGATAATTCAGACTCAATAATCACTTTATTCAAAAAAGTATTTTTGCCAGGGGGAAAAAAGGTCAAACTTCTTGTGTTTTTTCTTATTTACCTCCACATATGCTAAAAGAAATGCACCTGCCAGGCATAAAGACACACTTTATGACTCAGACTTGCTGATAATTCTATGGAGAATTAGTATGAATTTGTATTTTGAGCTTCCTTAGCTGAGTTGAAAGACTTGATTCTTAATTTAAAATATGTATTTATTTTAAAAATAATTTTAGTTACTCTAAAAGAAGAATTTCATCAGGAAAGCACTATCAAGTCTTTTTTAACTAGAGTTGCACAAATAGTATCTTTATAATGTGGTGCCTATTGTCCTTAAGGCTTGAGCTACTATAAGCACAATGCTCCTTCAAATTCCCCCATCTAAAAGAAAGGTGGTTTTCTTTATTCAAGCTTCTCGAACTAAAAAAGAAAGGGAGAGGAGATAGATAAAGCTCTTTGTAGTACTGCTTAGATATGAAGGTTAATCTTAAAGTGCAGTGCTGTTTTTAAATGTTTCAAAATGTAAAATAGTGATGCATTCAGACCTGCCTCATAAATGGACTGTTCTAGTTGAAACTTTGAGAAATGAATTCCTGGCTCTGCTTCTTTTTACTGAGAAAGAAAACATAGTGGCCTTCTGGGGCAAGATCTTTAAAGATTTTCGATGAGATTTATGTGGCAGAAAGAGCTCTCAGAGACAAATCGATATAACTAAGTACAGCGCTCTCATACAATCACGCTGATCAGGAAAACGAGCTGCATCGTCAGAGGGCTGTCATTTTCTCACTTGCATTGTGTGAGATTGCCTCAGGTTTCTCACAACATTGAAACCAAACCCTCCGGTTGACAAAGGAGCTGTAGCGTCTCAAGCTCATGGGTTGCTGTACACATTTCTTCACAGGAGGAGAGGAGCACCTCTGCTGTGAGGACAGGCGGAGGGAGCTGGGCTTGTTCAGCCTGGAGAGGAGGAGGCTCCAAGGAGACCTAATTGCGGCCTTCCAGTACCTAAAGGGGACCTACAGGAAGGCTGGAGAGGGGCTGTTTACAAGGGCAGGGAGTGACAGGACAAGGGGGAATGAGTTTAAACTAAAAGAGGGGGGATTTAGATTAGATGTTAGGAAGAAATTCTTTACTGTGAGGGTTGTGAGGCACTGGAACAGGTTGCCCAGAGAAGCTGTGGATGGCCCCTCCCTGGAAGTGTTCAAGGCCAGGTTGGATGGGGCTTTGGGCAGCCTGGTCTAGTGTAGGGTGTCCCTGCCCATGGCAGGGGGTGGTGGTGTTTGAACTAGATGATCCTTGTGGTCCCTTCCAACCCAAATCATTCTATGATTCTTCTGACAGACTCAAGATTCCCATTCCCTGGCACCGTATTGCCAGTGCAGGCACATTCTCAGACTGCAGTTGTGCCTTTATTAGATGATCTTCATAAACAGATATGAGGACAGAGATTGCAAGGAAAAGTATATTCTTGCACTTTTTAGACATCCAAACTATTTCTTTATTTGGGGATGTTTTTAATCAGTCTCTTTAAAAAGAACAGAAAGAAAACACCTCATCTTAAATTACTAAGCAAGATATTTCCAATCATCAGTTCTTCACTTTCCTCATCAGATGAACTGATTGCATGACGTCTTTGCCTGGCTCCTTCTACTTCACATTAAATCCCACTGCATGGCCCCTTGGCACAACTCTGGTTTTGTTTTGCTGCTGTTAGGCATTTTCAGGTGTTACTGCTGCGGAACTGAAAAGGGCAGGGCTCTGCTCTTCTCAGCACTGCATGGAGACAAAAGCAGTTCCCACTCCAGCAAACTTACCTAGAACAGGTGGAAGATACCCAAAGGAATTCAGGTGTAAACTGGTAAAATCAGGAAATTAAGGATTAGGAACTCTGTCTGCTTAGTCACTTCTGAAAACCCTGTTAGACATCTAGATGCAGGTCAATGTGCTCAGATGTAGCTGTAAACCTGGCCTGGCCTTTCTTAAATGGAAAAGCCCCAAAAGTGGACGTGCACCCTGAATGCCATTCTTGCGTTGTGATTGCGGAGCACAGACTCTGCCTGCTTCTTCAAACGCATGCACCAGACTCACGTATGTACCACAAGTTATGCAGAACCTATGCGAGTCTGGGCAGCTTGCAAATAAGTGAGAAATGAAAGCAATGGAAATATAAAGTCCTACTTAAAACAAAAAGCCCAATTTTTTGTTTTGTTTTGTTTTTTCATAACTGTGGCAGCTGGCTCAGGAATACAAGAAATTTGCTGCTGACGGACATTAAAGGCACAAAGTAGTGTGATAAAAGAGAGAACATTATGCAGTATTATTGTGGAAATGTCCCTCACAGCATTTTAAGGTCAGTTCTGCTACTTAACTATTAGTATTAACCATGAGAAGAAGATCACATGTAAAATTATTTAAAATGCTTAGCTGGACTGGTGATAAAAAGAGATGGGGAGCATACAAATTAGGGAAAGAGAAAAAAGAAAGGAACTGTAAAGAGCAACACAGGGGAAAAGATAAACCTCAGGAGGAAAATGAATATAGCCTGTAAATATCTTCAAGGTAACAATGTAAATGAAGGAAGGAAATTACACCAAGTCTCAGAAGAAAACAGAAAAAGAAATAATGGCCATAAGCAAAGGAAGGAAAAATTTAGGCTAAACATGAGCAAAAATCTTAGAGTAATTAGGAGAGTGAAAAATTCCAAGGTAGCTGAGGTGCAATTAACGCACATATTTAAGAATACTCGACCAAGAACAAAATGATGAAGAGAGCAGATCTGTAAAATTTAAGTTTTGAGAGGGAACAAAGAAGAAAATCTTCTGTAGCACCCTGTCTATAATTTTTCCTCACAATGGTCTGATCAACTTCAGACTGGCACAGTGTTCAAATTCTGTTACTTGTAACATATCTATTTTCTCATTACACCTGCTTGTTCTTTTTTGGGGGGGGTTTGGTGGGTATTTTTTTTTTCTTTTGTGACAGCTGACATCAGTGCTATTCTTTTCTTTCTTTTTTTTTGTTAAATCTTATTTGACTTCTCATTAGTTATACTTCAGTCACCACATCTCCTCAGCTCATCATTTTGTTCCCTTTCCATGCAGCTCCTTCAATCAGTATATAGACACAGATGCTTCTTCTGCAGTGAGCACTGATTTGACTGTGTATTCCTTCAGTTGCATTTGCCTCAAGCATTTTGAATTGTCATGTTCCAAGAGAGCCTGTAGCTGTTCAGGTGTAAGTGGTGACAGTTAAAAGCTGTGCAAATGGATGACCCTTGTTCAACGTGGGGCTAGTTATCAACAGGTCTTTTCTTTCAGAAGACATCTGTGTTTCACCATGTACATTATGATTCAGTACACAGCACAGATGTTGTTTCATCAGCAGTATCTCCTTGATTTTTTGACAAACTGTAAATCCATGCTTTTAAGTTCTGTTATTCACATGCCAAGGTTTCATTTAAAGGTTCAACTTTCAAGTTAATACAGACACTTATTAAAGTCAAGGGAAGGATCCTATCAACTCAGATGAGTTTAGAATGAGACCTTATACTTCTGTTCAAGCTTAAGTAACCCAGAACATAAATTTGCCATTTGGATCCTTTACTGTGCAGTCAGTACAATAGCTTCCACTTCTGCTATCACAGACAGCATTCTAATTCAACGGTCTAAGTCATCACACAGCTCTCCATGCCTTTGTATGCAAGTGCTCAAAACTCCATAATAGACTTGCACTTCTAATTCTGTAAAGTCGAGAAGCACTATTTTCTGCTTTTGCAGATGGGCAATTGACTCTCTGTTACAAAGCAGTTGGGCACCTACAAAACCTTGATGACCTATGCCAAAAAGACTTCTGTGGTGTCCCAGTAGCCCACAAGCTTTTCCTGGAAGAAGGACTCGAATGCGAGTTTCCCAGTGTGCGGCTGACGCAGGGAATGCTGGATAGAGCTGCAGCACGGCTATGGATCCAAGGTCAGACTGGTGTCGCAGCAAGGAGCTCATGCTAGCCCAGGGACAACTGATGGGAGGCAAAGGGGAGAGAAAGAGAAGATAAGGTTCATAGTCCCTTAACATTTTTCTCCTCATTTTGCCATTCTAAAATTTGCCCTTGCTGGGGTTAATTAACAACTATGCATGCCAGTGCTAGAGGAACAAAGCAGACTGCAGTTTTTACCCCTCTCCTGCATTTTCCATAGCGGTGACCGGACCTTGAGGTGTAACCTCTGCAAATGCTCTCTCATTACATTCCTACTAATTAGTCTCATTTCATTTATGAGGTATATTATCTGGGGATTTTATATGGTCTAACACATTAAAAAATAAAGCTTCTTGACATTTGAAAGTACTCTCACTTTGGAGAAACCATCACTCCTCCTCACATCTGCACACAAGGGGATGGCTGAAGGAGTCACCAGGGGATAAAGAAGTGTCCTCCTTGCAGCGATGGCTCTGTAAAGTGTTAAGGAGGCTGTGCTACGCTGGCTCAATTTGAGCACTTGTGTCTTATTACAGCTACATGCCACAAATGTTTAAAGCCTAGATTCAACTCATGGGCGTTGGACTAATCAGAAATATAAAAGAGCTGTCACCCTTCAGTTCTCAGACAAGAGTGGGTGATTCATCTTGCCTAAGCCATGAACTAGTCTCTGGAGGTGTTGCTTTCTCTTTCCACTTATGACAGCAGGGGCCTAGGCACCATAGCTATGTCTATTATTTGGTAGGATGCATCTCAACCTTAGAGTTTAGTATGCTAGATTAGCTTGCCAGGAGTTCTTGGGTTCAGGGTATTTTCTTTTTCTATAGAAGCAACTTGCCGCAAGCTCTAGCTTCAGACATGGTCCTTAAAAGCCTGTTATACCAGCCTACGGTTCCCTCCACCGCTCTGTATGCTTACATGCATGCAAGCTGAAGATGAATGTTACTGAAAATTCATCCTAGAGCAGCAGAAGCCAAATCAGCATGCTTCCTCCACTACGTTGGCTAAGGTACTTCAAAACACAGAGGCTATTCTGCAGAGCCAGGTACGTTCACAGGTTGCTGGTATTCACCTTCAGCCCAGTAACAGCCCTCAGTCTTTCCTCCACTGTTCCCTCCCTGGAAATGTGAGAGGGATCAAAGAGGATTAAACTTCTGAAAGTGCCATGCCAGAAGTCAAAAGAGGAGCTTCTTCTCTCTGTTCACTGGAACCTCTTTTGATGGGGTGTCTCCTCCAGACTTGCCTTCTCTACATACGCCTCCTTGTACGGAAAAATTGCTGAACAAAAGGAACTGAGTTAAGGTGAAGATCTTGAGTTGTATTACAAGTTTTAAGACAGAAGGATGTGATCTATTCTGAAAGTCCCTGATGATTTATTTAGTGGGCATATTTTTACATTGTTTCCTTTAACATCAGAGAAAAGGTGCCTTTGGAGAGGCACGGCTTTTATCTCATCTCCTTTAAAATCACACCACAGATCTCAAAAGAAAGGCTATGCCGTGTCAGAATTTAAAACATTCACCTTATGGCTGTCACCCAAAGTAGATGAAATATATGCCACCGAGTTTTAAATGATTGCTTCTGCTGCCAATCACAGTCAGATTCTCAACTGAATGATAGAAGTTCCCACTGTTTCCCTGAAAGTGATGAAGGTGAAGCTTTTATACCAGAAAAGGATCTAGCCCTTAAGTTTCAATGTCTTACGAATCCAAAGTAATTTTATCCACTTGAATAATTTATCATCATAACCTATTTTTCATTAATTTGACTATGCTCTCATTCCTCTCGGGCTTGGTTCTTACAGTGTAGCTCTACTGCGAAAAACAATGATGTGAAATTAGCACTTTCCTACTCAGCAGATTCCTTTCCTGGGTGAAGTCAGAAAGAGAGTCCCTTAACTTCCCATGAAAAGTACCAAAATCTTTTTCTTTCTTCTTTTTTTTTTCTTTTTTTTCCCCTTCCCTGCTTTCCACCCAGCAGAACCAACACAGCTGAGGGGAAGAAAACAGGACGAGATTTTGGGCTTGAGTGTTATGGGATGGTTAACTGAACCGCAAGGTCACTTGGGCAGCCTGGGGGTCTCTGGACAGCGACCACCATTACACCCCCGCCGCACACAGCGACAGCAGAGGGCTGTACGTACAAGCTGAGCTTGCAAAGCTTGTTGCCACTGATGACATGCAAGTCAAAACAAAGCGAGTTCCCAGTCCTAGCTGAGGTGCTCAAGTCGACAGTCACATGCTTAAAATTAATCTTAGGCATAAGCGGTGCAGGGTCAGGGCCACTACAAGCCTAGGGACTAAAAACCAAACGGGGCTGCTTGTTGATGTGCTGCAAAACATCTCAGGTGTGAACCCTTCTGTGCCAATCCAGAGTTAAAACAGACTGTGGAATCAGATTGGGGGTCCTAAAAATCAAGTAAGGTCTGGAGACCATTTCTTACATTTTAAGAGAGAAACTAGTTGCCTTTTCAGAGACAGATAAAGTAACATCGGTGTAAGATCTTCTGTGGAACACGATTGAGTTTAAGGCAATAAACCATCAGATGTATTTAAATCATTATTTTTTTTCTACTTTTCAAGGTAAGTCCTTTCTAAAACTCACCGTACAAATTAGTTTCCCCCAAGAAAGTACATGCACTATGTAATAAAAATAGGAATTTTCAAAACCACTCTCAATTTCTCATTGTCGTAAGACAACACGTGTTACTAAATTCTTCAGGTTTAAACAGTCCCTAACATATGACTAAAGTCGCTTTGTCTGTCAAAAGGTAAAGGGCAAATGAGTTATAAGGGCAGCTGGGTCATCAGAAGTCATTCTCTTTGGGCCCGTTGTAGTAAAAAATATCCTCAGTCTTCCAAACAGCTGAAGTCCCAAAAGGCCACAGATCCTAGCCTTGCAGCAGGCCAACCTATTCACCACAAAGGTCAGCATCATTAAGCAGAGCAAACAAACCAGTCCTGCCGCCAGAGATGACAGCTCTGCCCAGGAGGCGGAGGAGTCGTGCGGCTGCCTCTCTGGGCCCCCTTCACTCCCACACTTGCACTGTCCTAAACTTCTTCATACACACACAGACGTTCTTGTCTGTTGAACTCCACACCCCTGTATGCGTACATATGTCTGTGCAGTGCCTGCACGTGTGGGACCACGCAAAAATCTCCCCAAAATGCGGGAAGCTGCGAGATAAGCCATAACTAAACAGTATGGAAGCAACAGCTGATCGAACTGGGCTCTTCCGGATGTGTACTGTCCTCTGGACCCCTGGTCTTCCTCCTCACCACCTCGCAGGAAATACTGTTTCGGTCAGAGATTAACCAGAGCTTGTAAAGAGAGAGGTCCTGCTTCTGCCGCCAGCTCTCACTCCCGTTTCACCGATTTCTGCCACTCAGAGCTGGCCTAAACCCCACGCGTGTTCCTCCGCCTGCTTCTTACCCTCTGAAAATGCACTGGGTGCTTCCCGCGAGCCCGCCTCAGCGCCGGCACCCAGCGCTGCCAGCCCAGGGACTGCGCTCAAGCACGTGGTGCCCCCACCTCCCATTCCTGCCACGGGTGTTGGTGACCACACGCCCTCTTGCAGCGGCAGGTACGCGTGGCAGCACAAGACTAAAAAGAGGGGATGCTTTTCTCTTTTAAAGACTTTACCCCACGGTCCTGCCTACCTCTCTGTGGCCGTTACTGGAAGGCAAACGGTTCTCAGACGATTTCTTTTCAAGAGGACAAGGAAATTGCTTAGGCACTGCAAAATCAAGCACTTCGCGTAAACCAGAGCGCAGCCGTTTGCATGTTTATTTTCTTTGGTAGCCCTGCTGGATGTACAATACATGTGCTCAGAGCCATACCAACCTCTAATGGCTTTGCTGGGGATACAGTAAAAAACCCGACAGCTAACGCCTGGCCGTGAATCCAGAAGAGAGACCTGCTTTGACCTGCGTGCGCACAGCAGGGCCAGCACCAGCTCTGCCGCAGCACGACGACAGCGCTCATTACTACCCGAGTGACGCTTGTCACACGCACTGTCACAACCTGCGGAGCGGTGGACCTTGGAGCTACGAGCCTGAGCTGGCACAGCAGGAGCTCAGCAGCAAGGGCAGGCAAATGCGAACCTGCTGGCTGCGGAAAAAAATCTCCTACCACGCAGCCCCAGCCACTTGAATTGTCTTTCATTTTTTTTTTAAATTACTTCTATAAGCTTTCCATATGAAAGGGATTATGTAAAACCACATTCTAGTCTGCTGTGCATGAAATTTAAAATGCCCGCATTAAGGCAGAAATAAAACAACTACTGTATCTAAAGCTAAATGCTATAAATAAATAGCAATACGGTGTGAAGGGAGGACGAATCTCAGCTGGGACTCGACAGGTTTTGTTCTTATTTCTGCCCTTGACCTGTTTGGTGACTTTGAGTAAATCGTTCCTTCCTTTCTATTTCTTTCTGGGTCAGGGACTGCCTGTCGTTTTGTGTTCGTGTAGTGGCTGGTACGAAAAGCTACTGATGATCTCTGGATAATGCTACAATACAAGCAATATTTAAATACCTTTTAAACAAACAATGAGCACAGAGGAGACTTCTTTTTTTTTTCCCCTTGGTAAAAAAGTATCATGTTGCAATGAGTGAAAGCTTCAGATGTTTCATAAATAAATAAATATATGCACATATACCTGCATTTACCCCAAACACATTTATTCAAATACGTTCTGAATTAAACGCTAGGTACCCACTACAGCTTCGCTAGATTATTTCCCACCTCTGTATCTTAAGTTATTAAAGTTTTATCACCTCACTTCTACTTCTAATAAAAAGTATTGATTTGCTATACCTTATCTGTAAGATTTATACTCTGGCTTCGCATAAAACTCAACTCCTAATACATTTTTTTTAAAGCCATCATTATCTCAAGCACATGGCACAGGATTGTATTTACGTTACAATGAACCCCCTCGTTTTTCAGCGCATATTTGAAAATGGTTAACATATTTTTCTATCCAAATCAATCTGCTTCTCAGCAGTCAGTGTTGAAATAAGCCTTTTTCTAGTGTTTTAGGTAACGGTTCTGCTTTTTCTTACCTCTTCTCACTTCCGTGTATAAATGTCCATTTATAAGCTGCCAGCCGAAATAGATGCCAAACAATCTAATTGCATAAATTCACAACTTAAGCTACAAAAAGTACATCACTGCATGCCTGAAGACTTCACAATCTCTCCTAAAATGTCTGACAGAATCATCCCAAAATTATATCGGAAAAATTCCATATTTTATTTGCATCGTGTGCAATGAGGCTTCTCTTCTTCCTGTTGGCGCCTGATTTCTGATATAAATGTTGACTTGCAAGGTCATTTATTATCTTTTCTCACGGTGGGCAAGGAATTGATGCTGTATCTGCTAACCAAAAGGAACGATCAGGGAACTTTGAAATAGGAGACAGGAGTGCTATGGACCACGTTAAAAGCCAAATAAGCAATGAACACATTGAAAAATGAAAAAAAAAAAACAACAACAAAAACATTGATAGCAATGGGAGCAAAGGGAATGTGAAGTCTTGAAAACCAGTTGCTAGGTACAGCTATTGAGTTCTATGAAAATTTTAAGGGCTTATAAGGTTGACAGCGTCCCACCTTTTTGGATGTCTGGTCAAGCTCCGATTCAAAAAACAGTAAGCAGTAACACACAGATTGCCTTCAATCCTTAGCATACAGACACCTACTGAGCCTTTTGGTTAAAATATCTGACACATGCTGGCAGGTGGAAAACTTATTTAAAATATTGAGCTTGGTTTTGGGGAGAAGGAAGGAGACAACAGTATTGAATGACAGATTTTAAAAATCAAACATTAAACCATTTCTTTTTCTTATTTTTTCCTTTGGATGGCATGATACTTATTTTTTTTTCTTAATGACAACAAAACTAAAAGATTCTCATGTATTTGACAATGTTCATCATCACAAGAACAAAAGGTAAGAGCCGTAATTACAGATTACTTGTCCAATGAAGTCATTAAAAATTCTTGTCTTAGAGAACCAACCCCCCAAAAAAGACTTTATAATTGGATATTGAAAAACATGAGCATTTTCAAGTGCTGCTGGATTGGGAGATGGCTGCTTTTTGTTTGCCAGTTCAAGTATCCCTCTGGAAACAGAGCTGGAACGTTTGAATAGTAATTCTAGTTGGCAGCAAAAACTGGTCACCATGTCAGAACTGTTCTGACACGGTAAATGGCCGAAACAATGACAGGAGGAAATCTGCAGGGAGGTAATTTTTTCATTTTTTAGAAATGTTGGCTCAGCTTGCATCAGTGGGGTCCCATGGGTTCCCATCAGCATCTTTCCCCATCTTTCAATAAAGTAACCAGCTACCTCCGGTGACAAACACTTACCCATCACTGCTGCGTCAGTTTTGGACCACCGATGTATGAGCTGCTTCTGCCACCAGTAAAAGTTCATGATTTGTCAGCTCAAGAGTCTGCTGTGAGTGGAAGGTTTGATTTATTTATTCATTTTCCTAAAAATGTGTAAAAGCCACACGCTTTGGCTGTGACTTCTTGTAGTAAACCTAATTTTACAGGTCTTCTCAATTATTGTTTCCCAAGACTCCACAGGAAGAAGGGATGAGAGTGGCAGTGCCCAGCTTGCATGGCCATGTTCTCTTTGTCTCCCACAAAGACACTCTCAGGTGTGGGAAGAGAAATATAATAGTTTCAAAGAAAAGATGACACTTAATTCACAGACTAGGGCATTCACCAGATGAGGCATCATTGCCCTACCACAGATCTCCTGAGGCCAAAGTGACAATTTTGTCCTTGTTTTTATGTCTCGGCAACAGGATGAATACCCCTTATTCCCTCCACACAGGCGCTGTGAAAAGCAACAGAATCACATGCTCGAGGCATCCAGGTATGATCACACTGCAAGTCACAGGTATATCATGTATACCCTTCCTTAGTCACGAAACATTTGGGAATCCCTTTAAGGAATGCAGTGAGGACTTTGACAAAGGCAAATATATCTAGTTTGCAAGGTTTTGAGCATGATTTGGTGCTTCCTTTGTTATATGGCCGCACCTCGAGTACTGTGTCCAGTTTTGGGCCCCTCACCACAAGAAAGACATCGAGGCCCTGGAGCATGTCCAGAGAAGGGCAATGAAGGTGGTGAAGGGCCTGGAACACAGGTCTTATGAGGAGCGGCTGAGGGAACTGGGCTTGTTTAGTCTGGAGAAGAGGAGGCTCAGGGTAGACCTTATTGCCCTCTACAACCGCCTGAAAGGGAGTTGTGGTGAGCTGGGGGTCGGCCTCTTCTCGCAGATAACTAGTGACAGGACAAGGGGAAATGGCAGCAAGTTGCACCAGGGGAGGTTCAGGTTGGAGATGAGGAGAAATTTCTTCACTGAAAGGGTGGTCGGGCATTGGAATGGGTTGCCCAGGGAGGTGGTGGAGTCACCGTCCTTGGGGTGTTTAAGGAAAGGTTGGATGTGGTACCGAAGGACATGGTTTAGTGGGTAATAGGTGGGGGGGGTCAGTTGGACTGGGTGATCCTTGAGGTCTCTTCCAACCTTAATGATTCTATGATTCTATGTAACAGGCAAGTGAAGAAAAGGGACTCTGAAGTAAACCTGCTCACTGATGGGCAGGGAAATCTGCGTGACTGGAGAACATAACCTATCTCATTTTCAGATCCCAGAAATAATCTGTGAAATTTGAGGGCACCTGAAAAAACAGACATGGAAACAAAACATTCAGGAGAGTCAGAGAAGATAGTTGTTCTTTTCTTTGTCTTTGAGCAGTCCTTGTCTTTTGACTTTTACAAAGCAGGGTAGATATTTCCTTTAATATTTTGAGACAACAGGGTGCCCTGGCTGCCAGGAAGACCAACCATGTCCTGGGGTGCATCAAGCACGGCATTGCCAGCAGCTCTAGGGAGGTGATTGTCCCACTTTACACTGCGGTGGTGCGGCCTCACCTCGAGTACTGTGTGCAGTTTTGGGCGCCACAGTACAAAAAAGACATAGAACTATTGGGGAGTGTCCAAAGGAGGGCAACTAAGATGGTGAAGGGTCTAGAGGGGAAGGCGTAATAAGGAGAGGCTGAAGTCGCTTGGTTGGTTCAGCCTGGAGAAGAGGAGGGTGAGGGCGGTGTACAGCTTCCTCACGAGGGGGAGCAAAGGGGCAGGCGCTGATCTCCTCCCTCTGGTGACCAGTGATAGAAATCAAGGGAGCAGCATGGAGCTGCGACAGGGGAGGTTTATGTTGGAGATCAGAAAAAGGTTCTTGACTGAGTTCAAGCAGTACCTGGACAACGTTCTCAGTCATCTGTTCTGATTGGACTGGTCCTGTGTGGAGCCAGGAGTTGGACCTGATGATCCTTACAGGTCCCTTTCAACTCAGGATATTTTATGATTTAATTTTTCTTCACAGACTCAGCCTATCTGTTCCGGCCAATGCACCAGGCTGCAGCTATGGGGTCAGCCCTTGACCGCACTGCTTTCGTGACTCCCTGGCAGATCCTGGTACCAGTCAATACGCTCCAGCCAGCAACGCTCCTTTCCCTCAGCTCACTGCCTTGCAGATCAAGAATGTGCCCGTGAGCAGAAAGCACAGACACAAGAGCCAAAATGGTCTTCTCTTCTGCAGGCTTTAAAGAGTTGCTTTAGCTGAGCACCTCACTGCAACAGCGATGAAGCAGGCGACCATAGAGGAAAATAAGGAAAACAAAACCAGATGAGTGCAACATGGTTGACCCTTATTTCTTTCTACGGAGAATTGCTTTAAAAGAAAGAGGAATCCAGAAAAACCCTAAGGAGATGTGATGGACGGTCTTACCTAGCATGCCATTGCTAAGTAGACATGGTGTGTCCATAAACAGGAACAATTTTCTAAGAAACATATCATCTGTAACTCAAGCTGGGAACACAAAATACATCAGAATGAGGGAAGAAAATGTCATTAATTATTTTTAAAAGGCCATTCTCACTAAAATAACTCTTCAAATTATAGACAAGGCGAAGTGACCAGTACAGCTCCAGATTTGCAAGCCCTTTTAATCAGCATCTTCATACAAAGAGAAATTATGTCTTTAAAACACATGGAGTTAACCTATTTTTCAGCAGTAGGCGGTCTAATAAGCAGCTCTGCAATAAGAATACATAGTATTTAGATGTGTGCATGACAGATGAGAGATCCGATTCCCTGCTCCACCTACCATACTGTTATGGCAAATTTTTTTCTGTTAAGAGTAATAAGTAAACACAAGTTCATTATGCAGCCACCAGTTTATTTTCCAGCTGCTTTCCAGGTTATTCACCGTTATTTGCTTAACTGTGAATGAAAGAACAGACAGCAGAACCCAGAATGCCTGTCACCAGATACCATGGCTTACTGGCCAAGAATTATTACCAGCAAGCAGTAACAGGACGTGTCACATTTCCCTTCTGAGCCCATTCACAGTAAGATGTCAGTCACTGCAAGAGCCAAACATTTAGGCTTGCAGCCAACAGAAAGCAGCACAGCACTTTTCAATCAAAAGTTTTCACTGCACTTCAAGGAACAAAACGGGAACCATGTTCTGGTTATCATTCCCCATTTAGGTAGAATTGCAAATGCTCAATGATAAATATATAACCTGGGGGGGCAGTGGGGGAGAAGCAGGGTGGGATGTATGGGTCACAGAAATCTCTGCCACACCACCAACCCCACCAAAGACAAGGCACAAAGGTACAATGTAGACGCGCAACTCCCTCCGCTCCTTTAGGGCTTTACAAACTTCCACCAAACAGAAACTTTATACAAGTGAACCGCTAACTTCATTTAAACATGCAGCCTGCATCATCGGAGTCTTTGAAGTAGGGAGACAGATGATCAGGATTTGCCTTTTGATCTTCCCAAATTGTTTTAGCAAGTAACAACTATGCCTGAAGTCTTTTCTGGATATTTTTATTAGCAGTGGTGTTTACAACAGTCTTAGAGACCAAAGTTCTCTTAGTATCGCTGTTAAATAATCTTACAGAAAATGAAATCTTACAAGGCAAATTTAGGCTCTTCAAATAACAGTGACGAATTTCATGTAAATTCACTTAAAATTCCTAATCAAATGAGCTACAATTTATTCAATGCTCTGTACATTTGTGTACTAAAAAGAAAGAAAAAATAAGAAATATGTGCTTTCACAGGATCTGCTGGATCCAGAGAGATCTGTCTTCATAGATTCACACAATGGTTTGGAAGGGACCTCAAAGATCATCTAGTTCCAACCCCCCTGCCATGGGCAGGGACACCCTACAGTAGACCAGATTGCCCAAAGCCCCATCCAGCCTGGCCTTGACCTCTTCCAGGGATGGGGCCTCCACAGCTTCTCTGGGCAACCTGTGCCAGTGCCTCACCACCCTCACAGTAAAGAATTTCTTCCTAATGTCCAATCTAAATCCCCCCTCTTTTAGTTTATACCCATTACCCCTTGTCCTGTCACTGCACTCCCTAAGAAACAGCCCCTCTCCAGCTTTCCTGTAGGCCCCTTCAGGTACTGGAAGGCTGCTATAAGGTCTCCCCAGAGCCTTCTCTTCTCCAGGCTGAACAACCCCAGCTCCCTCAGCCTGTCCTCTACAGGAGCAGTGCTCCAGCCCTCTGATCAACTTTGTGGTCCTCCTCTGGACTTGCACCAGTCTTATTCTTTGCTCACCGACTTGTACCCAAATAAAGTCAACAGATCTTGCATGAGAACCTCTAGATCACAACAAATCAGGCCCTAAAGTGATCAAAAAGGACCTTACTTTATCAATAAGCCAGAGACACCTTCACATCCCCAAAAAAGCAGCCAAAGTTGCCTAGTTATAGACTAGAGCTGTTCCACTGATTAACACAAATTTACATTCATTTGAACTTAGTAGTAATTTTTCCCCAAATTTAAGGCAATTTAAAGAAACAAGTTTCTCTCCTTACTGCATGTTACAAAGGACTACACTCACACATTCTATGCATCTCCTTAAATTAGCAGAAACATTGACAGCCCATTTTTAGACAGCGCATACACGGAAAGACACTGAGGTTTTGATACAGACAAAGGAAACGTGAATTTCTTTCTCTTTTATTTTGTTTTCTTCCCTCAAGACATGAAAAACAAACTTCTTCAGGCAATCTTTCCAGCCCATGCTTATACAGTGAAAAAAGGGAAAATAGCCCACTCATTAAAAAAAATGGTTAACATCTACATTTTTTATTGAGGAAGACCTAAAATTTGTTAATTGTAGTAATGGAATGCAGAAATCATTAAAAAAGTTTGTTTTCAAGCTATTTCTGGGTCAAAGAAGAAAAGAAAATAGTTCTGGTTTCCTTCCCCCAAACAGCGTATCTGATAAACTCAACCTATTTTTATGCAAATGTTTATGAATAAGCTCACAGTCATCTTACAGCTGAAAAGTGAAATGATGTATAGGAAGAATGAAAGTAATGCTAAACCACGAGCTACAATTCCACTGGGGTACCCTGGTGATCTCGTACGCGATGAGAGAAATTTGAGAAGCAACCATACACCTGAAAATGAAGTCACTGCATGTTCTACTCATTAAACACATGAATCTGGTCACAGTTATGAGGGAAAAATAAAATAACGGTGTACACAATTACCCGTTGCCCCCTACCAATGCACCAGTTCAACTTACTGCTAGAAGCAGATGGGCAATTCTACAAAAGAATTGGAAATACAAAAGACTTGAGGGCAGGGGAGTTGCTGCTTGCTTTTCAAGCCTGCTGCTGTTCAGAGGCATTTGAGCTTTTTATTTACAGACTGATGCTATAAGGAGTTACAATCACTTCTCAAAAGTCAAAGAACAGCAGCAGCCAGCACACAGCAGCTCCTTGCCTTTATCTTGTTTTTATCCCTTCCTTTGTGTTTTAATGGTTTATTATCACTCTCTAAATTATAGCATGTGTTTGTTGTTTCGGTTTTTTTGCCCCCTCTCATCCTCTGAAATGGATTTAAAGCATCAATCCATTAAGAAAAGGCAATCATAGAAGAAGTGAGGTAGTGCTGTGGGGTCAAGTTTTTTTAAGAAAAAAACCACACTGAAGTGCATCTCACATTGCATGTGTACAAAAATGTGCTTATGAAAATACACATATTGATTAGCTCAGAAGTGAAACTTCGGGAAGACATTTGGATAGTCTGAACTTCTCAGCTACACTTGTGTCTATTTTGGCACCTGCAGTAAAGTGCTTTCACGGATGCCCATCGCACACCTACAGAAAGGTGCTTCAGGCAGCTGCTGAGTGTAGTGTGGCCACTGGGCAAATGTTTTCTTTCAGGAGTCTGTATGAACTCTTTGGGCCAGACTCGTGCATCCATGCTCATGAAGCTGCTTGGTATCTTAGCACGCACATCTGCGTTACTTAGGTCAGAAAAGACACGTAAATAACTCACCAAAAAGGATCTGAAGATGGAAGAAAATGTGCAGTTAAGGAAAATAAGAGTTGTATCTGTTTCACTTATCAGAAAAGAAAGTGAGAAATGACTACACAGTAGTCATTAGTACATACTAACGGAATGGTTTAACTCAGAAATCAGCATAACAGAAACGAATGGCTTGAAGCAGGCAAATTAACAGTACAAACATCTATGATGAAGCTGGTAGTCAGTAGGGAAAAATCACCAAAAGACACAGTGGATGTTCCACTTTTGGTACCATTCAGACCTTTTACAGAAGAAACACCTGTCTGTCTACTACAAGACATAGACACCAAAAATCAAGGACACTGGGCGACTTAAAACTGTACGCCAACTTTGAACTACACCTTGGGGACAAATTCTGCCCTCCTTTGGATACAACCAGTTTTCAACAAACCTAACTGGAAGAGCACCTGTATGGAGTTGCTGATACACCATTTGAATATCGCAGTCACACTGGTTATCTTCCGGACAAAGAAATCCATTGAAGTGGACACCGGTTTGATAGAGCAAGAAGTTGAGAATAAAACTAAACTTGTAAATGTAAACTCAGCACATTCTCTACAAAAAGAGTTGTCATTCTCTTGCATCATAATTACCTTTGTTTCCTTAGAGTTTTATAAGACTCATTTAAAGACAAAAACGCCCAAACCTCCAAACACACCTGTGTCACATTCCAGATGTGGAATCCACTGTTTAAAACAAAACCGAGTAACTCCTTTGCTTAAATTATTGTACCAGTCTCTGTAATAGGACCTGAAGTTTATGGCTCCAGTTTAACAGAATCAAGAAGTACCTTTAGCTGCAAAACTTAACTTGGCTGCTCTGCTGAATTAGTTTCTCGTAACACTTTCCTCCTCCACAGTCAAGTTCATGTAATAACTTTGCTAGTCACTGGCAAAACAGCATTTGGACATATGAGACAACTGTTAAACAGCATTTCTTCCTACAGGCTTTTGAAATTAATACTTTATTACTTCATACAAGACAGTAAAAATAATAAAAATAATCCCACAACTTTTCATAAAAATTAAAACGATTTAAAACAAAATCTTATTAAAAAGCCAAACAATTTTTGCATTTAAAACCAAACTAAAGAAATACAATATATACACGCACTATTTTAAGAAGAGATAATGATTTTCTATTTCATATCAACAGGCACTCTTCATTCATCATCTGCAAGAAACTAGGTTAGGTCTCCGTAGGCCACAGTCAGTTATTAAGTAAATATACCACTGCTTCTGTGCCCTCCTTTTATTTCCTTGCTTCTTCAGTCTCATCTGGCTCTTTCTCTTGATGCTCCTTCTCCCACCTCAGTTCTTTCAACTCTTGTCTGTATTTCCGTTCAATGAACCGTTTCTGATGGGCCATCTGGGGAAAGTTATCTGACACAAGGAGAAATATTTTACATTAATAAACAAAACCTGGTAACACAGAAAGCCCCAGCTCTTTTTTTTTTCTTTTCCTTTTTATAAAAAACTTTGATGAGATTAGGAGTAATTTTACTCCTAAATTTAGGACTTTTACTCAATTCTTGCTAATAATTCATAGTAAACCAGGGCTGTGTGTCATAAGACTTTGGTTTCTTTATGATTTCCACATCTGTTTCTCCTGCTACAAAGCACTGCCAAATTTAATACACTCACAAAAATAAAACAGAAAAACCTGGTATAGCAACATGGCCAGGTATTATTCTGTTCCCTTAGCAACAGGTGGTTGACACTGAAAAATTCATGTGAGACTACTGTCAGTGCTGTCAGGGCTTTTTGTCTTGTTCTTACTCCAAAAAGGATGAGCCACTTATTCCAAGCATTATACAGATGTTTCTATTATTATTATTAATATTATTTTAGACCATGCAGAATCTACTAGATGCCCCACATTAAGGGAGGGTAATAGTGTAGCAAAACGGAATGCAGTAAAATCTGTTCCTGAAAAAGTTAATGCTTGGCTACATACTGGAATACAGCTCTAGCATAGCCTTCAGAGCACGGATGAGTGCAGACTGGCTAACACAGACTAGACAAGGCCAAGGTGATGGAGAAATAGCTAGGGGGACGAATGCTTCTGATTTCAGACATTTGTCCATTGGCTGGTATGTGCGTACAGTATTTAGAACCGAGGCTGTAAAACCAGCTTATATAATAAATCAGAATTGCTCTCAATTTAGTACACAGCTGACAGAATATGAAGTTTTCTGCATGATCAGGGTGCTGACATTCATCTGTGCTTCTGTGCTGCAGAGACCTGCACCCTCCAGCCAGTCAGAAAACGAAGAGGTGGTAGAATATGTGGCAGCCTGCAGTTGGTGGTAAACCCTGCTGAGATCCCACAGAGCTCTGGCATCAGCACTGGCTACGTATCTGTGTCTGAGATGAATGCAAAAGGTTACTACACCGACCTTTAAAGCCATAAACAAATTTGGAAGATGTCTTGGCAAAGTACTGCTCCCTCTCTAGTTGGCTACCAAGAGAGAACTCAGCTGAGGCTCTGAGGGGAGAAGACTCTTGACACCAAGGATCTTCCTTCTCTTTCTGGGTCCCAGGCAGCACAGATTTGTTCAGCTAGAGAACACAGTGCAGAAGGTGCATAACCTGCAGGAATTTGTGGTAGAGCAGAATGACTTTCTAACTGCTATGTATTATTGCCTGGTGAAATTTGTGCCTTTTATTATGTACCATAGGAATAAAAGGTTTATTCATCAGTTATTTACAACTCGGGCATGGGAGGGTGTATTTATTTAAACCAGAAAGCAATCTAAACAAAAGCAAATTGTTTTAAATTGCTGCTGTTTTTAAAAACGCTATTGCTTTGTTTAATGGAGTCCTGGGATATTTTGTTACTCATGTGCACCATAAAATTAAAATGGGATTTTCAGCACTGTGCCCGTAACATGATTCTTTAAGAACTCAGCCTGGTAGCAACCTGTTTGTGTATGATCCATTTAAGATGTTGAGAAGGACATTTATGTAATAAATTCACCATGGCTATCGTATATATAAACAGGTAGACAAAAATGACTTTTACTTGAAGTTACCTACTTATGCATCAAAAACCCAACAAGAAACAAAACACTCCACAAGTACATACATAAAGTAACAGGTGCACATAGGGGCTGCGGAGCCTCCACCCATAAACAGTCAAAACTTGACTGGCAAGGCACTGAGATACATGACCTAACCTGGAAGTTGGCTCTGTTTTCAGAGGCCGTTGGAGTAGAGACCTCTAGAGGTCCATGGTATTCAAAGATGTGTGTCAGAAAAGAGCTGTGAAGTCCTTGGACTGATAGGAGATGAAGCTCACAGTTCTCTGAGTGGTGATAGTGTCACAAGAAACACACTCAAAGGAAACTTCAGTAACATTTTCCAGATATTCAGCAGAGAACGGAAGGTATATTTTTCTACTTATGAAGTGTACTGGTGGTGAGAAGTATATGGCTAGCAAATGGATAAAAAAATTTCTGAATTACAGGGATTCATTGTCTTCTACAAGTTTTTAAGCACTGGGATTTCCAGATGCAGACATAACAGATGAAAAACCTTTGGCATCTGAGGAACTACATGTCTTTCCTTTGAATATTAAAAAAGTACCTCCCCATGTTCTTCTGAATAGAGAGTTTCTGCTTCACAAAACGCACGTAATCTATTTGGCTTACAGTATGTCCACACCTGGCACTTTAACTCAACTGATCATTGCACACATTCATTCCTTCCACATCTGAAACTCCATTGCAATGAAGGACTGCTCCTATGCTGGCTATCCTGTGTGTAATTTTGAGAAATGCATACAGAGATCACTTGGTCTTCAGCTGATATAAACACATAGATATTGACTTACACTGGCTGGGGATTTGCCTGTTAGATTTTAACCTAGTCTACTGCATAATGAGAGACTGAATTATATTTTCTAAATTGGCAACTGAAAAGTAATTTTCCTCCTCCCCTAAATTAGAAGATGAGGCAATCACACCGTCAGAGACTAAGCATCTTATCCCACTGCATATTTCATCATGGAAAATCTCAGTGAGACTTCACTGCACAGGGTTCCCTATGAGCTGCAACTTCTGTCACTGATCAACTCCCTTTAAAAAATACACCTCTTGGTATCACATTCACTCCGCCTGTTACAAAATTGTCTTGAAAGTACTAAAAGGAAAACCTGGGGCTCAGAAGCTGACAGCGTTCAGCATATACATTCTGTTCAAATCGTACACCCCATGAAAGCTGCACCTCACAAGGTGTAAACTATAGATTATTTTCATTGTTGCCCAAATATCTTACATTTTTCAAGTGCGTCCATTGCAGCTCCCATTTCCGCTTGCTGAATACTGTGAAAGCCAAACAAAAACATGTTACATGAGACCTAAGTTGTACAGAATAAAGGAAAAGTTTCTGACAGAGTGGAACACTAGCTACTCATTTGTAATAAAACTCTTCAGATAACCAGTAGCTAGTAATTTCCAGATTGTATGATATATCAGCCTTTCCAGAAATATGTGAGCAATAGCACTACAGCTCCAGTAGAATGTTTTTAAACTTAAATCAATAACACTAACAGAATATTCTAGTCCATTCTTCACTGAAACATTTTCTTTTACTTGGGAGAAAAAAGGAAGAAGAACATAGAGGTGTGAATGCTATAAAACCGATGATATTTTTTAACCACCACCAGATTTCGTAGCAGAAAATAAGATGAGGTCTTTGGGGTTCGCAGTTGAAGTCTTTGCAACTTTAGAAACCATTCTAAAATGCCTAGAAGTAATGACATCAAATAAAGCAAGCCTTCACCCTTAACTTGCCAGCTTAAGTTGGACAGTAATTCAGTAGCAAAGCCAAAGAAAGAGTCACTATTTCCTGGAAGCTGTTCTGCAGTTTCTAGTCTGAGAACCACAAACTGGTTAACCTCGGTAACAAGCGATGGTAAGTTTACTAAAAAAGCTTAAGACCAAAAACCATAAAGACTTTGAACCCTTCAGGTATTCCTGAGGCAGAAACTCAGAATAGCTTGAAGAAGGTTCTCTAGCTTTCCTTTTCTAAGGCCAACCACACACTTGCCTATCTCCATGCCTAGTCATTTTGGACACTGTCACACTCAAACTTTAACATCATGTGATTAATGTTTCACTATACCTTGGGCCTTTACCGCATCCTATTCTTTCCCCTTTGAAGTAAACAGCTACTGTGTATGTCCTGGCATGAGATGGTCCCACTGTCTGCAAAGTCCTGAAATATGAAAGACATTATTTATTCAAGCAGGAAGTATTAAAAACCAGAATCTGTTTGCGGCACACACATCACCAAGCTTTCAGCCTGGTCAATACGTATAGTGGAATTAGTGCGAAGCATGGAGCAAGGGTTGAAAGATGCTTGTGTAAATCACATTAACCCAGAGATTACCAGTATGGTGCACAACAAAAAGGTGACATTTACATAAAATGCATCTTGATTATATCGGTCATATTTAATCCTTGAAGTTCACTCAGGAGCACCATATGAAAATCAAAACTTTAACCTATAAGCAAAAATGCAAACTATAACACAAAGTGCTTAAAGACTGTGAAAACACTTGTAATAAAGTCATATCAGTTGTGCGTAGCTGTGCAACCGCAAATAATCACACCAATATGAACACTGTAATTTTAGTCCCTGAGAGTTGTGCAGTTCGCAAGGTTTCAGAAGGACTTCATAATGGACATGGTAGCTCTCTACCGTGAATTATCAGATAGAATCATAGAATCACTAAGGTTGGAAAGGACCTCCAAGATCAGTCCAACCGTCAACCTAACACCACCATGCCTATTAGAACAGTACAAAGAAATTTTCCATCCAGCTTTGAAAAGTTAGTTTGTCACGAAACAAACTCTCCATTTGAGCTAAAGTCTAGGACGTGCATCAACAACCATCTCAAGGGGAAAAAGATAATTCCCTAGACATGCAATGAATTGCTGCTTCTGCTGCTTCTTCCTGCTGTCCCAAATCTCTCTCCACTGTCAGCTTGAGTTCTGTCCACTACCTTGTTTCTTTTTGGAAGGAGCACCAATTTCACATCAATTTTTAAAGTATCTAACTAAAGTACTCTGTCCCCGTGTGCTGTGACAAGAGCAAATAAAACCCACCCCAAATTTAAAAGTAATAGTACTGACTGCAGTGAAACAGATGACCCCAAGAAAAGGAATTTAACAAGATAATAGAAAGATAACAGCATTTTACTAGCTTTAAGCTGTACTATAAAAATCAATTTATCATCACAGCAAAACAAAACAAACATTTGATACTTGATACCCAGTGGGTTTTACAAGAATCAGGAATTGTTTCTTTTGTATTCATCTCCCTCACTCAAGACAAAGCTGTGAGCCCTCATACAGAGACACTGAGGAGTCAGATTTGCAGAGCACCAGTTGCCGTGTTAAAGCGCTCATACTTCTGAAGTGTACTGTTTGCCACTGTAACTGAACTGCAACATTTCATCGAAAACTTTTCTTCAGTAAACGTGACAAATGCATTTAGACTTTCATTCTTCACACCTTTTTGATATAATAATCCCAACAATGCAAGTCTTGAACTTTCATAACCTTTACCTCTTCTTTTGGGTACTAACATTGCACCCATTCCTACGTTAATTGAATGGATATACAATATACAATGTTATTACTGCCTCTTTGAAGCAGCCATGACGTTATTTTACAACTGAAAGGAGACCCATCCCATCCAGCTTCAGGTATCTAATTGAGGTGTACAAGTTAAGAGGTTCATTACCCTGAACCTCTTCTATCACTGAACAGGAGGATATAGGTGGGCTGAATTGCTCAGTGAAAATGTCTAAAACTTGTGTTGCCCTTCAGTGCCTGACTCTGTGGATTAGGAACAGACCCTACAATCAGGATGTGAAACACAAGGCATTTATGATGTTTGTGTAATAATGTAGGCTGTAGAGAAACTTCACGCTATTACTGAAAATAACAAGGAGACATCTTGCCTTCCTCCCGAAACAGCCATTGGTCCATTAATTCCATTTAAAACACTGCTATTCCTTACATTAAAAGAACAACAAACATAGAACGATGCCAATGAAATACTCCATTCAAACATAAAGATTATATTTTCCCGTGCAACTGTACAAGGTCAGATGCTTACTAATTCTTCCTTGTAACGGCGTAAAACACCTAAAGCTTGGACAACATTGGTTTGACATTTTCCATCTTCAGACAAAGAGAGATTGGAGGGCTTAGATAACTACAATAAAGACAAACTATGGAAAAAACGTCGGGTGACTGGTCACATCTTCCTCCATATACAAGAAAGATTGATAATTACTTTGTATGCATAAGATGCCAGTTCTTACTTGTAAAGAGGAATGTCTGGCTCTTTTCCTTCTGTCCTGAGAGTCAAGCAGCACTGTTGAAGCTGAGATTTAGGATCATTCCAATCTTGATTTAAAATAAACTCCTGTAAGAAGTTCACGAAGATGCTTTTATGATTGAGAGATTAGAGTAAGAATCCCAGATGCAATAACGTGTTAAAACATAGTGGCAGGAAAGTAGGAATCTGACTGATCTTACCTTTAGCCGCGGAAAAAAGCATACATTCATGAAAGTGTGAACGTATTCCAAATCTTTATCAATGTACAAGGCAGCAATAAAAGCTGGGGGGGGGAAAAAGTACTGTCACTCATCCAAGAAGAACATTAATGGTTTGCAATTTTAGAAACTAGTATCTCTGAGTACTCCAAAGCCGTATTCAATTACCTTTCATAGCAGTGATCTGATGAGAGTATTATTATCCTGCATACACAGGGAAAAATAAAGTTGACCAAGAGATTAAGTGATTTACCCAAATCCACTCAGTCATTTAAAGAGTTAGAAACAACACTCAGCTCCTAATCTCACATTTTAACCAGGACTCCATGGATACTTACAAATAAATCACTACTGGGTACCATAAAAACATTTTAGATATAAATCACTCCTGTTAGTGTGCTACTTCCATTTGCTTTGAGGATTTGGCAAGAGCCAAGGGGTCTGAATAGCTCAACAAAATGTATCAAAATATACAAGATACGGATTAACTTTCTTTGCAGAATATTTATCACTGTTTCCACTTTCTTTGGAAAAAAGGTAGCACAAACTTCCACAAAGGGACTAAAAATACTTTAATTTCTATGTAGCTTTCCCTCTTGTGGAATGACCATTTTGAAAGCTCCTAAAATGCAGTCAAAAGAACCACAGAAATAGTAACTTGCTGAAGGATCTACTTTATCTTCCAACAGTGACAAGAACATATTAATGAAACATTGAAACTGCTGTTAAATAGCTCAAAGATTACAAGCTTTAACTTTCTAGACATGTTTTTGACCTGGTCATCATGATCCCTCAATTTCTAAGCCCACAATTTTGCATCTGCAATTACACCTCCTTCATGCTTTCATACAGACTTCAAAAATCTAGGCTAGTGTTCAAAAATCTAGGCTTTCAGAGGTGCAGGCATAAATCATTTGAAAACCTGAACATACAGTTTTAATAGTGATTTGGGGATTTCTAATGGCTTTCTTAAACAAGCCCTGAGGAAAAAAAATTGCATAAGCACTAAGCTCTTATGACCAAATGAACTCACATTCCAAGAGATCCGCCAAAGTCTTAGTTCGAAGAGTTACAGGTCTTTTTGTCTTGTCATTAGTGATGGCAAATTCTTGCATACCCAGCTCTTCTGCCACCTTGGCTTGTGTCCTGTTGTTCACCAAAGAACTTCTTAACAGCTGCAACAGAAAGAAGTCCCACTCAATGGTAACAATGAGCAATGTCAAACTATAAAAAGCAGGACGAGCTGGGGAAAAGAACAGACTTTTCTCCTTGTAGCCTCTGACTTCTCTCAGTTTATTGACATTTTGTTTCAGCACACCTCAAATGATTTACGTAAGCACACACACACACACACCCCTCATTATTTCTACAGCTGATTTTCCATTCTGTTTGAATTCTCCTCACTAAATGTAATCTATTTTATAGACACCTTACTTTTGTAGATGTCTTGCATTTAAAATGCTTGTTCGTGAGCTTCTTTGCAATCATACCATCTCTTCACCAGTTCTGTACTTTTTCAGCTAATTTACATTTTTCCAGTTTAAGTAATACACAGTTACATACATTTTTCCACATAAAGTATAAACATACAACATTCTGGAGCCTATAGAGCAGTCCCCAGTGTCCACCAAATAAGAAATAAATAGGCAGTAATTAAAACAAATGCACATTAAAGTGTTTCAGAACAAGCAGCTGAGGAAGCCGCTCCATTAATTTGGTCAGAAAAAAAAAAAGCATAGCTGGACAGCCTGTGTGTACTGTTTGCTCTACTGAAGGCAGCATAGCTGAGCTGATGCATCCCTGACAAAGATCTGGCTCTAACATTTTCTATGTATGACAGTGTCCAGGACACCTGGGTCTCCCCTGAGCTCCCTGAAGTGCTTAACCTTGGCTCCAGGCAGATTGCTTAAATAAAACATAGTGCTCGGCCGAAGATACAATCCCATACAGTTCAGAGGAGTATTTTGGAATTTCAGGGTTTCATACAATTTTCTGAACCCCTAGTTAAGGTGAGCTTTTTTCCTGTTTGTTAGCTTTTTTTTTTTTTTGCTTTAAATGAAACAGCATTAATTTAATAGGTTAGGGATATTATGGGAGGTGGGGGTGGGAGGGAAAGAATGTAATCTAGAGTTGAGAAGCTGCATACACGTTTTTTCTCTCTTTGTCTTCCATGTCACATTTGCTCAGCTTATTAGATCCAAGTTATATGCTACCTGGCTCCAGGATGTCAACTGAGCTCATGAAAATCAAGATTTATTTGCTGCACTTGATACTTCATCTCTGACAACAGATAAACAAAGAACAGTATGTTCATAATTTGTTTGGCAATGATGTATGAAGCAGATACTCACAACTTGATCTTCATAAATGAGGCAGACTGCAGATAGGATTATTACCTGTCTCCCTAAACTCTGCTTAAACTCATCTTCTACTTGTTCCTTTCCAAAATTCTTCCCTTTTATGTCCTTAAGATGAATAAACAATACTTTCCCAGCAAAATTCTAAGTACGATATGCGACCTATGTGATAGAAGTGTGTTACCATGTGACAAAAATCTGTTTCTTGTAATGGGAAGAGAAGGATCTCTTGCTGTGTTTGCAGAGTATTTATTTTGATGGGACCCATAATCATAATTAGTAGCATCGTAAACCAAAAAGCAATATATACACTACACAGGGAATTAGAGATGGAAAAAAACTCCAGTTATTCTCCTAGCACTGTGGTTATCAACTTGCTTCATACTAGAATTCGCCTCCTCTACAAGTGTGATCTAGCAAGAAAATCAATTCCCCTTAATGATATGGGCAAGATATGGTACCTGTGCCTTCCCAGCAACTTTTTTAAGAGTAACTCTTGCAACACACTGCCTGCCTCGTTGCAGATGCTGTAACACATGAGGGATGCTCAACTGGAGCTTAACTGTAATTACAAAGCAATTTTTTTTTTATTCTTCCATCTTCACACAGCATACTGCTACCCATGACTATAGCATAAGCCAGTACTTGAGAAGCTGTATCTTCCAAAGGCAAACAAAATTTCATCCTCCTCTTTGGCAGATCACTTGGTTATCTCAAGATACGTAGACAGGACTATGGTGTCCCTTTTTCTTAAATATAGTTAATTTACAGATATCTCTTCACAAGTAAGCACTATGCACTGGGAATCCACTGCATTACCAGTCAAGTGGAATCTTCCCATCCTTAACCAAAACTGTCCTCAATACTACAGACACCATTCAGCTGATGTTCCATTATTATTTTGAACCTAAGTATGTTCCCAGATAACAGAAGAAAGAGCTCAGTGTTTGCTGTTCCCCATCAGATCCTGTATCATCAGCCTCCTTTCTCACACATCTCATTTCACTTATCCTCAAAGTTAAAAACATTCTAAGATAATTTTCTTTTTCACTGCAGGCACATACCTAGCGCTGAAATTTTATTCTAGGCATTACCTACGTGTTTTCAGCATCCATTCCACTCTGTGCTTTGTAGTATCCTCTACAAACTTCGACTGTGCAACCTCTTCTACATGCCAATGCACTAATCATTAAACCAAGCAACACGAAGACGTTCGGATCATTGTTCATTAATAGCAACGCTTCATAACCTTCCTGCCAAGCAGGTCTTGAAATATTTATCCTATTATAACAACACTGATGCCTACATTCTTAAGTCACTTATAAAGTCAAAAAAGCCCCACCGATCTTAGATTTCTGCCTTATGGTTTTGTTTCTCTGAAGAATTAATATGACAAGGCTCTTCCTGTTTTAACTTTTACTTCAAAAGTTCAGGCTTTATCTATTCTGTCTCCCGAATGGTGCAGAACCCCCCCCCCACAAATTGAAATGGAACTGAAGAACTGGTGAAGAATAATGAGAATTACTTTTAGTCAGAGCGTGTACTTTTTTCTTGTAAACAGCTTTAGCCCAAAAGACTCAAGAAACATATTCTTGAAAACACATTGCCTGCTAGAGACTTAGCGCTGCTATCCCTTTATTGATTTGAGAAAACCACTCTGAGTAGCTAAGAAACCTACAGTGCTACTTCCTAATTTTACCTAGAAGGCTCGACTCATATTCCTGATATATGTATCACTTTTTTATTCTATTCAAGACTCAAAAACTAAGAAAAATTTAGTAAGCCTTAGAAAATTTCTTCCTCACAAAATGTCACAGCTGTCTAGCTGCAGTACTAAATGAATCAACCAGGAAGAAAACTGCATGTACTGACACTCCATGTTTAAAGTACTGTAAACTGCTGAAAGATCCCCAAACTGTGTTGTTCAGGGCCCAGATCAGAGAGGCTGAAAGGCTAAAATAATCAACAACAGATGATGATAACAATAGTAAAATTAAATTCAAAAGCTTCCACAGGAGCTCCAGATCGAAGACAACAGGAAAACCAGACTAAAATAGATTGTAAAAACTTATCGGGAAACATAACCCTACCCGGCTGCAGGTTCAACAGACTAGAAGTCAGGAATAAAAAAAAGTCATATGATGTGCCTATTTAAATAAATGGCATAAGACACCCATCTTTAAACAAGAACTATTCTTATCTCCCAATTTCATCACTGACATCCTTAAAATTATTGATCCATTCCACAGAAAGAACAAAAATTACTGCACTGGGCTCATAAATCACCATTTCCTACTCATTCTAGTGCTCACGACTAAAATTAACAAAGCCTTATTAAGAGCAGTGGTTGCTGAGGCTTCTTTTATTAATCAAATTCAGAATAATTCACTAGCTGCTCCCATAATTTTTAGTCTCCATCCCACTCTTGGTCTCCTGGAGAGCATGATTGATGGCAGACTCACCGTTAAGTGCCCTTCATGATGATCGGGGAAATGTATGAATAAATACTCTGTGGCTACCAACTGCATTATGGAGTCACCCAGGAATTCCATCCTCTGGTTGTGGCCTCTGAAAAATGAGACATCAATGCAGCAAAATCAATAAGCACTCAGGGAGGAAAAAACAAAACCAGCATGCACACACGAATTAAAATAAAGACTGATCTGAAAGTGAGCCTTGCTCATTTCCAAATGCATTTAAGACAATTTTCCAACATTAACCAGGTGAGATGAAAACATAGTTCGTTACTGTTGTAACACCAACTTTCAGGGAGAAAGCGAACCAGGGTAGCTACACAAACAGAATTGTTAGATCTCAGATCTGGGACTAACTGAAGAAGAGCAGCAGCTGACATCAAGTTTGTACCAGGATAAGGTCTCGATCTGCAACTTCTTATAAGAAAGTGAACTAACGAATGCAAAGACCTGAACAGAGGTAAAAGGTCTGTCCATTCACAGGAAATAAGCGGTTCAGGGTTTAAACCCATACCAGATCCTGGGCTGGGTAACCACAGGTACGGCTCTGTTTGCTTTAGAATGGGGCCTGGCAGCTGTACACACCACAGAACACATGGGCTGCGGCTGGACGAACAAGCATGACTACTTCTTTCCCTCCGCCCAAATGTACCAAAAGTACGTTTTGCTACTGTCTCAGGAGTGATGTGCAAGTATTAGTGATGCAGGAAGAAACACTGGGACGGCTCTCTAACATCTTCAACAGTCCTTCTCAAGGTATCCACTACTGACTACCGCCAGCGATGGCATACTGACCCCTGGCAGGCTTGCAACATAGCTGCTCTATTCTCTTCTGGAGAACAGAGGTAAGTTCTAGAGCATGTTTACATGTAAAGCAATGTGGGGTACCAACAGAAGGACCAACAGAGCTACGTGAGGACTCTTGATGCGTACTCACAGAGTCAGATGGTTAAAGCCCACTGTCCTCAGAGTGAATGCACGTGCTAGAAGCCGAACATGAGTAAAGATGACTCCAATTGCATCCTCAAACTCTGTAAGCTTTTGAAGAACCGGAGAGGTCTCAATGAGTTGCCTGTCAGTATTGGACTCCTGCAGCTGTAAATAAAATGAAGCATAAATAAGAAATTGGCACTCTTTCAGCACTTTTCAGAAAAAAACAAGCCTTTTGTAAACCAAGGGCAAAGAATACAGTGAACAAGTCGTTCTGTGGACAGCTGAATTGTGAAAACCCAGTTTCCTCTGGCTTTTTGTCTTGGATAATTACCACTCAAAGAAGATGTGAGCTCTGACATATTCTTTTTTAACAGTTGAGGCATTTATAACACATTGCTTATATGGTCTTGTCACTATATGTGGATAGGACGGGCTACTTACTTTCACAAAACATGTACAATTGTACGTGTCTGAGTTTTCTAATATTATCACATTGTTTGCAACTGAGCAACAGATTCAAAAATTATTAGCATAGGGCTAGCAGACTGACAGCGTGTCGAGATGAGACAAAACCCACATCTATTTCTCCCACTTTCCTTCAGTATCAAAAATCAAGAATAAATACTTCGTATATGAAATTCAAAAGGGCACAATAACAAAAGAATATTAAAATTATCACTTAGGGTCAGTATCTTTTCTTATCAGTTTCTTGTCTGGTGTCCTTGATGTGGTGACACTGTTAAATGGCTTTCTGGAGCTGAGAAACAGCTTAAGCCTTTCCTCCAGCCACTCTGGGCATCTGTCTTGTATACCAATGCCTTAGAGGAGGAATGATCAAAATGAAGATGCCTAAAGGAAAAGTAAGAATAACCACAGGTTTTTTTTTAAAGTGGCATTAAGATCTTTCTTGGTTTCTTGCCTGTCCCTTTTCTATTAATTGATTACATTCAATTTGTCTTTTTCCTTAAACACTGCTGAGCTTTCAGCTGACATATTCCTAGAACATAGGTACGTATCAGGTACATATCCTGGTACCAAAATCCCACGCTTGGGTAGTAACGGTCAGCTTGGAGTTCAGTTACATGTGGAGCTGAGACTGCTTTTTGCTTCCTCATGCAGTGTCTTTTATATTTACCTATACAGAATTTCACCTGCTTTTTCACTCCATAGTTAGTCACTCTTGCATTCAAACAATCACACTGTAATCCTTCAGCCTGCTGTTGTCCCTGCTATCCTGAATAATTTGGTATTGTCAACAAACTGCCACCTCACTGCTCATCCTCTTCCCTAAGCTGTCGATGTGAACAGCCTGTACTTCAGCAAAGATCCCTAGGGAATCTGCCAGTGATCTCCATCCCTTGCAAGATGCGGTCATTTCACTCCTGCTCTCTATTTCTTTAGAACTTGTAAGGACTGACAGTATTCACACCAGGGTTCATTTTTTTTCCCTTCCTTTTTTTTTTTTTTTAAAAAAAAAAGACCAAAACATTTTTCAAAAGCCTTTTGTAAGTGCCTTTCTAACAGACTCCTAGGAAACCTAGCAGACAGTATCATCGCATGCTTTTTTGTCTGCTCTAAAATCTTACTTATTCGTGAGGCAAGACTTGTCTTTACACGTTGACTCGTTCTAAAGAGATTACATTTATCCAGGTGACCACCAATTAATTTTTCCCCCCAACACTTTCTACTGACTTCACTACTGCCAAATAACAGAGTTACAGGCCTTCAGTTCTGTGTATGCCACATAGAGGTTTTTTTTTTTAATTGGCATCTCATTTGTCACGTTGTTATGGTGACTTTTAGTATTTTCTAAAATGCCATTTCTCAGGCTAGCTGTGCCCAAAGAGCAACCTGAGCAGCCTGTGTTTCCCCTACCAGCAAGGGGAGAGCTGGGATGGCTTCTGGGACATAGAAAAACATTTTCATCACACAAGGCAGTAGCAAGAAATGATAAGCTGCATACACTGGCTGATTCCAATCTCTAAGTAGAGCCCAAATGTTCTTTATGAAAGCAGAGATAAAAGTAAGTAAGTGCAGAGTAAGAAGAATTTTCTTGTGAGCTTGTGCCACCATGCAGGATAGCTGGTGCTGAATCTCAAAAGTTCATCCTCCCGTGAAGACTCTTTCCTATTTACACTCACAGAGAGTTGGACATAAAAATGCTTCATGTGCACTGATTTGTTCCTGAAGATTTTGTCTGTGTATCCACTGCAAAATCCATACAAATATACAAGACATTTCAGATGGAGGCCTCAAAGTGGCCTTCTGCTGGAAGGGCGTGCTTCTAAAGAGTTTCCAAGGAGTCAACTGACTGCAGGAAACATCAGAGACTTGGTTTGGCAAGAGAAACCTCTCAGATGTTCATACAACCCTGCAAACCATACTAAATGACTGGATGACAATTTGAATACAGCTATTCTTGCAGCTCCCTTGCATTCTTGGAAAACACTACCAGGTTTGCTGTGAAGACAAGGAGTACAATGCAGAAAGGATCTGAGACTTGCTCGAGGTTTCCCCCCGAATTCAGTCAGGGAACAAGGACTTGGAAACCATTCTCCCAACTTCCAGCCTTGAAAACTAACAACCTCTTTCCTCCAATACATGGAGGATATATCAGCCTTCAGACACCTTCATAATTTCAGTATCTACTGAGTATTAAAGCTACTGGAATCACTGAAACAACTATGCTAGCATTGCACTGACACAGAAAAAAATTCACTCAGAATCACACTCTTACTCCATTCACCTAACCTGCCTTCCTACTGTTAAGGTTTCAGTCTTAATTTCAGGTTAACAAAATATGTACATAGATGCTGTTGTACCTTTTCCCCTCCAACTTTGAGAAGATGAACAAGAAGCTGCCAAAATGTTACCTCTCACTAGATTTACCATATAAGCACAGTTATATATCAAATATGAGCCAAGGAAAGGTGAACGATTAATCCTCAGAGGCAGACACTCACTATTAATACCCCCTGCCCCCAAACCAAACAGAAAGGCAAATACATATACTCCTTTGGCTACTTTTTAGCACAATTTCTGAGATGTCATTACAATAGAAACCTATGGAAAAGCATCCCTGAAAATAAGAGAGCTATGAAATTTATTTCAGAAAGGGATACACTTACTTGGAGTGGGTGTAGTGGATAATTAAGCCATACATCCCGCAGGTCCTGCAAACATTGAGAGATGCCTTTAATGCTCAAGGGAGTCATTTAACAAATTCCACAGTACTAAATAAAATGTCATTACTTGAAATACCGAACTATTTCAGATGCTGACTTTGCTTATTGCAAATTCAATAGTGCTGGCAAACTAATTTTTAAAATCGTGTATTTGCTGTTCAAACTGCCTGTAGTTCTCCCAATTAGCTTGTGTCAAAGAGGTGGAAAAATCCTTGAACCAAATAAAAAGTGGTTAAAGGAAGAAAAAGAAGAAAAAGATTTGTTTAAGCCTCAGGACTAACTTTATTTGCAAGTACTCTTCAGTAGCAAGTTTGACTTCACCAAAGGCAAGGACTAAAAATGAAAAAAACCCACCACATTTATTTTCTTCTATTTGTTGTGGTTCAGCCCCAGCTGCTTGCTCTCACACACACCCACACCCCTCAAGTTGGGATAAGGACCATTTACCGGGACAGCAAAGAGAGTGGGAAACAACTGCAGCAGCACTTACAACGGAATGTACAGAGAGATGAATCAATGACAGACCAGACACTCAGCTCAGCCCAAGGAGCACCCAAGCCACCCAGCCCCCCTTTTACGGTATGACAGCCAGGCTCACCTGTCCTGGCTCCCTGGGAAAATTAACTCTATCCTAGCCAAAACCAGGACAATTTCGTATAGGCTTCCTTCACTACAAGCACTGAGCAGCAAATAAACACTAAGTCACAATAGGCTTCAAAATACTTATTCTTAAAAAACAAAAAACAAAAACCAACCTTATTTCTAATAAGCTTTGCCATTTCAGAGACTTGGAGACAGAAGAAAAATACTGTATAATTCACCACCTCACCACTGCCACGTGTACTGCCCCAGCAGTATGCATTGGTTACTTTCCTTAGCTATTACATGGGATAAATTCCAACTAACAGTGATCTAAGATACAGAATGCAAGAATAGATCAGCCTTTAATCATGCAATTGGGTAAACGTTGGATGAAATTCCCCATATTTTTTTCAAAGGTATGTTTGGATCGAGAGCAGCCCTGAGGAGGAGGACTTGGGCGTGCTGGTGGATGAAAAACTCCACATGAGCCGGCAGTGTGCACTGGCAGCCCAGAAAGCCAACCGTGTCCTGGGCTGCATCAGAAATAGTGTGGCCAGCAGGGCGAGGGAGGTGATTCTCCCCCTCTACTCCGCTCCTGTGAGACCCCACCTGGAGTACCACGTCCAGATCTGGAATCCTCAGTACAGGAAAGACATGGAGCTGTGAGTAAGTCCAGAGGAGGGTCACAAAGTTGATCAGAGGGCTGGAGCATCTCTCCTATAAGGACAGGCTGAGGGAGCTGGGCTTGTTCAGCCTGGAGAAGAGAAGGCTCTGGGGACACCTAATTGTGGTCTTCCAGTACCTAAAGGGGACCTACAGGAAAGCTGGCAAGGGGCTGTATATTAGGGAGTGTAGTGACAGGACAAGGGGTAATGGGTATAAACTAAAAGAGGTGGGATTTAGATTAGATATTAGGAAGAAATTCTTTACTGTGAGGGTGGTGAGGCACTGGAACAGGTTGCCCAGAGAAGTTGTGGAGGCCACATCCCTGGAAGGGTTCAAGGCCAGGTTGGATGGGGCTTTGGGCCACCTGGTCTAGTGTAGGATCTCCCTGCCCACGGCGAGGGGATTGGAACTAGATGATCCTTGTGGTCCCTTCCAACCCAAACCATTATATGATTCTATGAAAACTTTTAGGGCTGTGAGGACTCAACTGATGAAACAGGAACAGTTGGTCTACAGGTGGATCACTTCCCCAGATCATGCTGCCTGGATCCACAGCACTCGTCTCTGTTGTGAGAGCAGCACTTTGAACGGGCGCCTGCAGGTTTCCCATGCCACCCATCCTGCCCTGACTAAACCAACCAACAGACAGCACACCTGAGGAAACTGCCATTCTTTTTCGCCTGAACCACTGCAGCTTCCTAAACACGCTATGCTACATTTGTTTTCCAGGGACTAAGCGCAACAGATGCATTCCTGTTCATTTGTGATTCTCAAGTAAAACAATAGACAAGAAAGCACATCTTCAGTTATTTTTAAAACGGAAACCGAATCATATAAATAGATTAATACCTGTTCATTGAAGAGCAAACGTCCAAATAATTGTTTTGCTTCTTCTAGGCTTCCTTCTAGATAAACAGCTCCTGCATGAGGGGACCAATACGTCAAAGGTCAGTAATGCCTTGGTACTTAGAAATAAGCACAAGAAAGTCAAAGATATCTGCCTTCTTCATCTCCGATACATTATTTTTTAGTAATACCTGTTTTTTTGGAGAAATTTAAAGCATGTTAAATACCAACACAAATCAATGGTCATAAAAGGCACAGAAAAACCTGAAATAGTTAAATCAGTGATAGGCAGTGATACATCGAAAGAGCAAAGTTTAAACAAATTAAGCTAGAAGCAATCTATTTCTAAAACTAGTTTCTAGTACTCAGCTAACTACATCATATATGTAAGACAGTGAAAGCCATGAAATACATTTCAATAGCCAGCAAATAATTTTCATTAATTCTGTACTTTCAACAACATTACATTTTGCATATAAATGATGTGTCAGGACTATTCCAAACCTCAGTTTCTCCCCAGTATCACAATAATACTTTGTCTGAACTGGAAACTCCATCTCTTCGCCTCTCAATTTCTGGAGATTATTATACTTTTTTTGTTTGTTTGTTTTTTTGTGGTTTTTTTTTTTTTTTTAAACTGCATATACAGGCCTCTCTAGCCCTCCACATGTCCCTTAGTAACACGCTCTGCAAAATTTCTGCCAGCATATTTTATTTTTTGTGTGTACCATATGCACTCTGTATCTGCACAGGCACTTTATAAATTCAGTATCAACACTATGTGCTTTGATACTCTTTACAGGAGGGCTTCTGAAAAGCTCAAAATGTTTTTTGTGAGCACATCTGTATAAAAGCAAAGGGAATACACAACTACATGAAGAACACAGAGGAAGGCAGTCAATGTTCCCACATACAGGGAAAACATGGTTTGTCTTTTCCCTCCTCTTTCCTTTTAATTCCCCACTAGGTCACCTACTTTCCTCAGACTCTTTGGAGAACAGTTTGGGGGTTTATAAGACTATCTTGCCAGAGGCATATTACGAGAGCACAGAATTCCAAACAGGTCTAGGCAGCCTGCTTATGCTTTTGGTTATTATTTTCATCACAGGGAAGAAGCATCAGACTTTTACAAAGGTTCTCAAGTAGGAGCTCCAGACCCCACATATACTTTTACAGTCCCTCAACAAGCTCCTACATTTTAGCTATGGCCCTGACAAAATCTTATTGTTCAATTAACTTTGTGAACAACTTTGTACTGGAGGTTAAAGATCAAGCCTGCTCTCTTAGCAAACCTCAGTGCTTGCCAAATAGTCCTCATCATTACATGCTAGACAAGCTGAAGTATATGAACAAATCCACAGATACATATCTAGTGTTCCTTTTCTGTTTGTTTGTTTTATTTTTAAATTAAAGATCAAAGCACTCATGGATAGCAAAAGAGAGTTAAAAAGACAAATCGTATTTCTTGATAAGATGAAATGCAATTTGGCCTGAGGCAGAATGCACAGAACTGTTGACATCTAAGCCAACTATGATCTATTTTTCAAAGCAGGACAAAATGCTTTAGGAGCTTGTATAGTACGTAAAGACCTGGATCAGGGCTAAACCATTCCCATAGCTAATATCATGTACAGTACAGCTGGATGAATATGAAGCTGTATCCGTGAGATTTAGCTTGCTTTGTGTAAAAAATATGCTATTTAAAATAGAGCTTCTGTGGATATAACGGATCATATTTCCACCTTACTGATTGCTTATTTTGTAACTCTGGTCAGGCACTCCTGATTTCTTCTCCAACATAAATTTATTGACTAGTGCACCCAGTCACTGATCAGCACCTCAGTGCAAATTTGATGCAACTCCCCTTAATCCTCAGCTACAGGGTTTTGGGAGCTTTATTACACCAGCCATGGCATATTGCTATACTTTTTATTTGTAAGGAAAATGCAAAGGCCAAAATGTATTTCCTTGGCAAACGTCATGTTTAATTCACAGAGGAAGGTTAGCAGGGCACAGAGGAAGCAGGCTAGTGACTTGGTTGGGAGTGCCCGGTGCATTCGGGAAGCAAGCTGCAGTTTAAAATTCAGGGCTGAAGTGGGACTCCACACTTGGCGGGTCTGTGCACGCACGATTGGAAGCAGAGAGGCTGCACTCTTCCTGCCAGGCCATGGTGACCGAGCTACTCCCCCCAGATGACTGCAGGTGGCAGGTCACAGTGGTGCGCAAGAGGTGGAGTTCCGGGGTGACGGAGAAAAGTGCCACGCGTGGTGGTATGAAATGGGTGCATCTTCAGTGCGTGGGAGGCAGAATATGGAAGATGAGCTTTCCATTGTAATACTGCACACTGACCATGTTATACACGTGGTATATGTGCAGGAGATGGGAAGAGATGAAGAAGATTTAAGAAGCTTTACTATCGCCTACCCTTACCAACGCTACTCAACACAGACCCGTGTCTCCTCCATCACAGCCAACACGGCATGTAGACATATTAAAACGTAACTGTCTGCACACACGAATACACACACTTTACCTATTAGGGCTTCAAAGCAGTTGGCCATGGCATGGCGGAGATCCGATTCCCTGCAAAGGTCTGGACCATGCGCATAAAGCATAAATCGATCCAGTTCCAGCTTCTGCAGAATATGCGGAAAGAGTTAAAATCATGGCTTTCGAAGAACAAGAATACCAGTTCTAGTCACTACAGCGTTCAGTTACACTATTATTATGCATCAAGTAGGTCTGAGGGAACTTTAAAGCTTTTCTCCACAGTTTCAGTTCAGACATAGGCTAAAATTAGAAGACTTCATATTTGTTTATCAGAGGCAAGCAACTAGACCGTGATAGTGTGGGAAAGCTAGGAATTATCCAGCCAAACTGTCAAGGGAAGCCAGATCAAAACATGTTATTAGTGAGATTTAGGAATGAGTTCAAGAGGAGGGATGAGGGTGTGATAGAAAAATAGCCTGATACTGGCTGGTGCAATGTGCTGTTCCTTGCTGGTAGTTTGCCCTCATGTGATTTGCCTTCAGAACTGCCAAAGAGACATTCAAAGGGAGTGGGGTTAACACTGAGGAAAATTGTTTTTGCCTACAAGAAAAAGATAAAGTAGAACAGTGAGGAAGAGGAACTGTGGTAGAAAAAAAATCCATTGAACATCTGGCTTTTTCCTCTAAGAGTGTCAACAGGTGGCAGTAACAAAAGTCCCTGGGCACTGCAAGCAGAAGACTGATATTTTAATCCACAGTGCCATCTAGTTTTCCTTTTCCTTTCAAATGTGCATCATTAACATTCGTTTGTTGCCTAAACCGTAGTTCTGTTTGCCAGTCGAATCTCAGGTAGTCACTCAGGTATCTTATATGATGTATGATCATTCTGCTACAGAGACGCACACAAGAGCTACTAGATTCTCTTTACATATTCACCTTTTTGACACAAACCATTATTGTGATTTTTAAAGACGAGATTTGTGCATCTTGCAAAGTTTCTATGAGAATGGGTTCTTCTCAACTGGGTGTAAATTTCTACTGACTCATTTTTCATTAACTTTCAGCTTCATCCTCCTGAAGTATATTGAAGAGGCAAAAGTGGAGACTAAGTTGTTGAAGTGCGTGGTTTAGACACATTTCAATTGGAAAAAAAGGGAGTCTTCCATTTTCAATGAATGAAAGCCCATTCACTGCTCCAAAACACAGGGAATTGCCACCTAGGACGCTCCATCACATTTTATAGAGCGCAGGGATTACTCATTAGAGTCAACATAGAAGTGGGATATTTATTGATTTATATCGGAATTAAACTTCTTACAGATTATTGTCATTTGTTCACGTTAACAGGTGGTGTGTTTATCTCTCCCCCACCTCCAATGGTTTATCTCCATTTTTGGAACTTGCATTCCAGCTTTTTTCGCATGTGTTTTGCTTCTCATTTCTTGATCGCAAAACATTTCAGATTATTTTTAAAACTGCAGCTACAATGTCCCTTAGAAGCTACAGAAATTTACCATTTGATCCTCAATTAAAACAGCATTCCACATGTACAAGTTGAGAAGCTGGGAATTATATTAAGTAAACTGAATGCAGCATGACACTGCAGGGGCTAATTAAAGGGGATGAAACCAGGAACATCATATAAGATATACGAGAGGAAAAAGAGGTAAGTTGGGAAATCAGGAATGTACAGGTATCCAGTATTTACAGTTGTATCTAATATAAATAAATACAGTTTTAAAAATGTTGCAAGAGAAATTTTCAAAAATTGTCCATGTACAATGATAAAGGCTGTGAACAGAGCTTTAAGAATGTATGAGCTTTCCTGAAGCAGGTTTTAAAATAGTAACACAAATTAAAATGTCAGGCAGTTTAATATCATTTTTGTAAACAAAACACTGATTTGAAACATTTCAGTCAATTCATGCCTACCTACATCATTAAAGAAAGCTTTGGAGGAAAATGATTGTATTGACTCACTATCCCATGCCTCTCTTGAGCACTGAGCAAAAAGATGACATGACGTGGTACTGAAGGACATGGTTTAGTGGGTAATAGGTGGGGGGGGACATGGTTGGACTGGATGATCCTTGAGGTCTCTTCCAACCTTAATGATTCTATGATTCTATGTTAGAAATCATGCAGTTTCTGCCAAAATCTCAACATTGGATATGCGTCTTTAAATTTTTGCACGAATACGAACAGAGAAGATTAAAAGTGCACCTGAAAACTATCAGCAGTACACAGGGGACAGACGTGTCAGCATGCATGCACACACAGCTTAATACGTTATATCAGTAAGTCTCACTGTTTTTTAAAAAACATGCTACCAAAATCAAGTATGAAGAAAGGAATATGAATAGAGACTTAATCAACTTCCTCTATCATATTCTCGCCCCTCGACAACATGCGGAAATGTAAAAAGTTCTGTCATTCACAGAATTAAATGAAATAAAATTCAATTTTTCCCGTGAGATAAAACAACTTTTCACCAAAAGCCTTTCTAACATATTTCTCTTTCAAAGTTCACAGTGAATCCAAAAATGACCATGTAGGTTAGGGAGCATAGAAAATGATTTTTTTCCCTCCACTTTCTCTACCACCTGCTGCCATATCCTCCCTACATATTCTACCAGGAAGCCCTTTTATAAACAACCAGTTTGTTTCTTTTTCTTCACTAAATTTCTACTCTCAGCTTCATTACCTGTGCAATTTAAAGGTAAACATAGATATACCTTCAACATAAGCATCCTAAAAGCTTACCCTTCTGCCTGCAAAAAAATTACTCCTAAAAACATGCTTTGGAGAAAACTCCTATTTCATCTTTAAAAATCTACTTGCAAACTGAAACGAGTTCCTGTTTCTCAAATCTTGTACACAAAACACGGTAAAGACTGATGTTCAAAGCAGGCAGGTCCCTCAAGAACTAATCCACCCACTAACAGTATCCTACCTACGGGTGTCAAACACAGACGTATAAAACTGTACCTTAGCCAACATGGCCAGGTGTTGGTTCTGTACGATGGCCGTGCGGTACGTAGCCAATCCTCCTTCCTCCAGAGAGGGGAACAGGTAGTACAAGTGGACACTGGCAAAACAAAAATTGAATCAGATGCTGTCAGCATTTAGTTAACAACTAACCACGTGTGCCTCTTGGGAACTGAGCCTTTCCCTTAGAACCTAGCTGGTAACACAGGCCCCTGCCCAAGGTGGCAACTCAGCTGGAAGTAAGGTAAAGGAGCAAACATTAAAACAATGCTCAATGCTTTGACTGGATAGCACTGGCAGGAGGGGAGGAAGAATGCTGCTTCTCTCTCTACTGAGCAGCACATGATTTCTAAACCCCTGCAGCGCCACACAGTTCCCTCCGGAGCTGCAGGTTTCCAGCCCCCGGCAGCGGTGGGCTGGTGAGGCTGGCACCCGCCGTGTGTCGGGGAGCAAAGCCTGAAGGGAGCGCCAGCCTGAAGAAACGCCGGGCTGTGGGTACCGGGCGCGTCAGGATGAGGCTGCTGACTCGGGCTGGGCAGCGCTCAGGAGATCTGGTTTATAAGTTTCTTACAGTACTTTTAGATGCTAATGGAGCCAAAAGAACAGAACTCAATCTGGATTTATCAAATGTGCAAAGTAATTAATACCACAGGAGGAAAGGAGAGGAAAAAGGAAAAAGTAAAAATCACAGGCTTTCAACTACCTTTAATGATATTTGTCATCATCCAAGGGAGATAATTCATAAAACAGAAAAAAACCCAAAAGAAAGTAATTCAGTGATCCAACCAAGATCTGAGTAAGGGAATTCTGAGTATCTTTATATATGACTATCTGACTCATGTCAGAAAGAACTTAATACAGAGAGGGTTTTCACCATCCCACAAAGTAAGGTTGTGGATGGCACTAATTATTAAAATATGTTATTAACCCAGTACACAGGGAGAAAAGTGCAGATGGATGCAAGATTATTAAGGGCAAAAATTGCTATAAAACTTAGAGGCAATCTAATCAAGTATCATTATTCACAAAAGCAGAGACCTGAAGTCAAGAGAGTTAGAAAACAAAATTTCAGACTTAAATAGGTGCTTGCACCCTCTTACTGAATGCAAATGTAGCTCAGTTTTTTCTGAAGTGAGACAAAAGTTAGCTCAGAAAGTCAGCTGATGGTTGATGAACAACGACAATGAAAAATGCAAGACATTTTAATCAGCAAATATTCCATCTTATCAGCCTGTACTGCTGTATGAGAGAAAAGGCCATGGGTTTTAAGGGCAGTGGAGACGTTTATAGACTAATAGCTTTTAATACCGAGTAGCTAATGGCTAGTAGAAGCTCGTAGAGAATGGAGATGTAAGGACAGTTTTGTTATTCATATAACAGAAGCTTCACAGTAAACAAGACTACTTACCTATTAAAAACAGTAGAAGGAAGCAGCTGAAAATGGATTATAATCTTTACTTTATGCTAACTGCCTGTCTCTAGTACTCAGGTAAGAGATGCCAATGGAAGTAACTGGTAATATCCCTGTATTGTTCACTGATTCCAGAATACTCAAAACAGACTAAAACTGGAGCAATTTTTGATGAACCGTCGTTTTTTGTTATTACTTCTAAATAAATTACATTTGTGCTCAACTAATTTATTTACATACGGACATTATGGAAGCTACAACCCTAATAACTGGAAATGTAAGAACTGCAACGCATTCAATATTACCAATAAATGGTTTTCACTTGCAACCAAAGAAACAAAAAGGCATGCTAAGAAAAATATTTTTTCTTTAAAGAAATGGTACAAAGTTCAACTTGTCTGTACCTGAATAATCTCTGACCCCAATCAACTTAAAATTGCACTCAATGAAACAAAAACTCTAGCTTTTCATTTTGTCATCTTCCTTGCTGTATCATCAGCACTGAAGGAATCCTCAGAAGACCTGCATGCAGATGTGCAGCTCTAAATATCAGGTGGGACTGCAAACATACACAGTCCTAAAGTAGACACTGCAAAGCTTAGTAAGCCCAATGGTATGACAATGACATACAAAGGTGAGGACTGTTGAAGAATTCCCTATTTACCTCGTTAAGAACTCCACCACAGCATCACCCAGAAATTCTAAACGCTCGTTGTGGTTAATCCTGAAAAAGACATTTTAAGGTTTACTATCAGCTAAGTAACACATGCTGGTTATTTACAGAACACAATTAAAACAGAACAAATCAAGAGTTGAATGCTAATCAGTCATGACAGACACTCTTGCAGCCTCTCCGACCCTCTCTGGGTTACAATCCTTTCCAAACCAGAATAACAACTACATGAATGTTGAAACTCAGGACTGACACCACCACCTTTGAAATTTTCCTATGTTCCTTTCTGAGCTACTGTCAGAGCTTAACAAACAGAGAAAGGAAATGGTTCTGTTGATTGGCACTGAGGTCGGGTTCCTTTGTCCATCAGAGGGCACCAGGTGACTGAAACAAACAGCCTGTCTTCGGTCTTGTGCATGCAACTAGGGAAGTGCACGTAATTAACATCAATACCTGCAGCGTGTGATGACTCTGCAACAGATCTGTTGGTATGGCAGAGCTGCAGAGGAGAAATTATTTTCATTTTTCCTAGCACCTTTAAGTGCCCTGTTTTCTGTAACTTCCTTTGAGCTCAAAAGAAGAAATGGCTGTACAAGAAGGTGCATTCAAAGATGCCATTAAGCTAGTAGAGTCCTGTATTTCCTTGGTTTTCCTTTTCTTCTATCACTGCTCCTGATTCTCCTCTGTTTTACATAAAAGTTTCCTTTCCTCCAAACTCTCTACCTGCTTATATAACAAAGGACTAACAGGACAGAGCAGGTGGAAAAAGAACGTGAATTTGTCTTCAAATATATACAAATTTCTGCTCTGCACATCAAAGCATAAGTAGCACCATTTTGACTTCATACGACTATCAGGATTTCCTCTTTTTTTTTGCAATCCAGAAGATCCTTCAAGTGTTTGATAGCTTTTATTGTAATTTGCACTCCCCCAACAATTACACAGTTAGTCTAATTTCTGAAATAGCAGGCCTTTGTTACGGGCTGAAAGAATTCAAGTGCCTCTGCTGTGTAAAACAATAAAGGATGAGCAAAACTACAACTCCTCTGTGCAGCAGCACACTAGAAAACACAGATCTCTTGGAAGCAGGATTTTATATTTGTGTGTTATTTTGTGAGAATCAATGCAATTTAGCCTTATCTCACATTATCTTAAGAGGGCTGAAATAAGCTTGAGGCTGACTCTCAAAGAAAAGGGCACGGTCTAGCTGAAACAGCATTTGGGGAACACTGCAACAGTAATTTATTCAGAACTCAAGTTCTCCCATTCCCAAGCTTCCTCCAAAATGATGACTCTTAAAAGGCCCAGTTATAGCACTAATTAACTAAGATACACTCTGCCCTCTAGTTCACGCATTTGGGAGATTTCACAAGCAATAGCTTCTTACATTAGCCCTATGAGCTTTGTTTATTCACTTTGGCTAAATATGGTGCTTGTGGCTATAAACTACATCTTAAACGTTATTTATTTGCACAGAATTCTTAGTGGTCATTTAAGGATTATTACATTACAACATTAATGTTTTTTGCATATATCTTTAAATTGGACCAGTAAATCAAAGAAGCCCACGTTCAGTATCACGCTCATGTTAACAAGGTGCCATGCCAGTGAGGTGCCACTGTGAGGAAACGTGATGGAGAATCCAATTTACAGCAATCATACCAGTAACAACAAATCTTATTTTTCAGTCTGCAGAGAGCAAAAAGGTAGCCTTTTAGTCCTCCTCATTTCAAGGATAAACAAAAATGATAGAATTCTCTGTTAAAACCTTCCTCAGGAATTTGCTGCAGGCATGACCAAACATTTACTATGTCACTGCTAATGAAGGTTCAGCACATCATCATAATATAAAAGTCAAGTCAAAATGATTTTTCATTTCAACTATAGGCCAAAGCTGTTGCTGACAGTAAGTTGGTTGTTTCTATCAAACATCTGCCTCTGCAACAGCTTCCCTACTTGCAAACAATTATTTTCATTACCTGGAAGGAGCTGGATCATCCTGTCCCAGACGGGACATAATATTTATCAGGGTGTTTATGCCTAGAAACATAAACAACGCACTATTAAACAAACAACCACTAATTCAATTTGAATAGGTTTAGAAAATAATTACTCAAAATGTTACTTTGTAATTGCTGCACACAAGATCATTCTGTTTATTTACACGTTTTACTTAGAGCAAGTGTAATCCTTACAGATGCTCTCTGCCTAACTGACCACAGTCCCATTACAATATTATTGTATTGTTGCTTTCAGAGCACCAGATAAAAATACCTCTGCATGAAAAAGACATTCCAAACATTACATAAACAATGAAAAGTTTACTTCATTACAGCTGAATATACTTTAAAGGGGCAAGGAATATTCTGTTGCAGACAGACCACGTATTTTCACATTAATAAGACATTTTTACAAAATATCCTCCAGTTTGCTCACCATGTTTGAACAGCAAATTAAAAATACTTCTCAAAAATCAAAGAAAATACATCCTCCCAATTATGATCCTTGTTTTTTCTCAGCTCTTTACTTGTTGACTAATTTGCAAAATCCAGTCTTTTCAAAAGATCTCACTGGTGCCGGTGTATAATCACTGAAGGGATCTCTCAGAAGAACAATGGCCAACAAAACAATAATGGACAAAAAAAATTTCTTACTGATTAAGAGCGAGGGAAGAGAAAAATGGTAGTTGTCTAACAGCATACCTTTTTTTCTCATGTGCATATGATGAACTTTTCTATCTCCATACTTTGGCTGTCGAATCCCACAGTTGGATAAGGAATTCCTAGCATGATCCGGATTCATTCCAAAGTTTAAGTGATGGCTTGGATGAGTCATGGCAAGCTGTAATGTAGCACATACAGAGGAAATAAAGGTTTAGATGTATTTTTGTAAATGTAAAAATAAATAAATAATCTTAAGACTAGTAGCTAATAATTGTTATTTTTTAGTTTGAAGAAAGGCTACAAAGTGATGTCGTCAATTAGTAGCTCGGTTCCAGCAATTTAAATGCAGGATGTACTATTTCAGATGTCAGAAAGAAGCAACATTTATGCCCAATCATCAATTTAACTAATTAACTTTCAACATGTTTTTTTTTCTTTAAAGAAAAATTAGTTTAAAAAAAAAAGCACGAACTGTCGATTTTCCCCGAGAGTTTTGCTTACCAGCTTTGCTGACCTGATTTCAATACATTTGCTTATTTAAACATATATTCACTCTAAAATTGCAGCATAAATAACCACATTAAAAATATGAACAACAAAAGGTTCTCTACCAATCACGTATTTGATTTAGGTTATTTAAATATCTATACAACTTTCCTCCTTCAAAAAGTCGAACAACAAGCAGTATCTCTGGCATGGTTATTCACAGAATAATTCTTTCTGACATGACTATACAGGGCCTGCATATATACTTCACATATATATACAACTGGAAGTGAACAGCAATGGCAGGATTGGTCTTCTGTTTCATGTCTGTACCATCTCGCACTATCAAAAGCTTACTCTGCTGCTGACACCGCCACTACAAAAATAGCGAATGTAATTACAGCTAGCTTTTACGACTCCATCCTGCAGATTCATGCATTTTCTCTTTCTTTACACACACACACCTGAAAATATTGTGCATGTATAACTGCATGTCTCCACACACCTTGTATAGAAGACAAGAGACACATTGGCAAATTCAAGCTGCAGAAAGTTACTTCTGAAACACTTGTAGGACTGGTGCTGCAGGCTGTGAGCAAAGACATTCCACGAGTTCATTCAAACATTGTGGCTTTCCAAATACAAGAATTAGAGAAGTCTATGTTAATTTTTTTAGAGAGTAAAATTATATTTGATCAACAATAAGAACTTTCTCCAAGTCCTTTTTAATTCCTTCCTAATATTAGTATGTTTGTCACGATTGTGCATTCTCAGCTTCTGCTCTGTCTGACACATTACAAATTCTCTGAAGAGTTAAATTGGCTTAATCTTTCTTGCCCAGTCTGTACTTTAAAAAGAAAACATCATGATGAATCAGGTAAAAATCAATGCAAAATTATACATCTAATATTGCCTATGCTTAAATAGGTGACTGGTACTATCATGGAATCATATCATAGAATCAGAGTGGTTTGGACTGGAAGGGACCTCACAGATCATCTAGTGCCAACCCCCCCTGCCATGGGCACGGACACCCTACACTAGACCAGGTTGCCCAAAGCCCCATCCAACCTGGCCTTGACAGCTTCTCTGGGCAACCTGTTCCAGTTTTGGGCCCCCCAATATAAGAAGGACATTGAGCTGCTGGAGCGTGTCCAGAGAAGGGCAACAAAACTGGTGAAGGGACTGGAAAAGAAATCTTATGGGGAGCGACTGAGGGAACTGGGGCTGTTTAGCCTGGAGAAGAGGAGGCTGAGGGGAGACCTGATCACTCTCTACAACTGCGTTAAAGGAGGTTATAGTGAGGAGGGTGTCGGTCTCTTCTCCCAAGTAGCTAGTGACAGGACGAGAGGGAATGGCCTCAAGTTGCATCAGGGCAGGTTCAGATTGGATATTAGGAAGAATTTCTTCACGGAAAGAGTAGTGAGGTGTTGGAACGGGCTCCCCAGAGAGGTGGTTGAGTCGTTGTGCCTGAAGATCTTCAAAAAACATGTAGATGCGGTGCTCCAGGACATGGTCTAGTTGGCACAGTGGTGTTAGGTTGATGGTTGGACTTGATGATCTCAGAGGTCCTTTCCAACCTTAGTGATTCTATGATTCCAGTGCCTCACCACCCTCACAGTAAAGAATTTCTTCCCCACACCTAATCTAAATCTCCCCTCTTTTAGTCTAAACCCATTACTCCTTGTCCTATCAATTACATGCCCTTCTAAACAGTCCTTCTCCAGCTTTCTTGTAGGTCCCCTTCAGGTACTGGATTTTTAAAAAGCTCTTCCTTTTTTGGAACAAATTTGTAGGTTTTAAATAAATTTGAATAGGGATCAAGCATTAAAAATTACTTCTGTTATAGCTAGACATTAATTTGACTAATGCTGACACACTTGATTTTATGATTTCTCACCTTTTCGATTGCAATTTGCTTTTTGGTTTGTGTTAGGTGACAACATTTTGAACATTCCCATCACTGTATTTTTATCCTTCATATTAAAACTAAGGCAGCCTGCAAACAGCTAAATCCTACAAGATGCTCAGTGTTTAATGTAACTTTCAGCTGGACAAGCCCTGGGAACTAACTTCTAGAAAACACAGAAGCTATGATAAGAAACTTCTCTGTGACTCTGCTTCAGGCAGTTTGGGAGTAAAGTCTCCATACGCGTACAGAAACTACATATTTTGAACTTAGAGAAAATTCACCTTTCTCAGCCCCAGTCAATGGAGAGACATGATGCTGATTTCAGGGGGAAATCCTGAACAGAAGTTTCTACTTCCCTTCAGTAATTTCAGAAAAAACATGAGGGGAAAGGGGGCACCATGGTAGGAGTCAGCCTTCTGGAGCTGATCAATTCCAAATAAGCACTTACATCAATGACTGGTCATGCAACAAGGATCCATTTAAAACAAGTTAAGTTCTCCCCTTCAGTTCCCACCCTTGTTTGTAAATGCAAAAATTTCACCACGTACTTGTAGAAATCAAGAGCTGAACAGCAGTTTGCAAATTCCTTTTCACTAGCTATAAATGTAAAATACAAAGGCAACACTTAAGTTATTCTTTTCTGGAACAACAGACTATAAAAGGAAGAAGCAAGGCATGTCGCATCATGTGCTTCAAATATCTAAAAAAAGAACTTACATGGAAATAATGAGCAACACACCTGACAGTCTTTTCAGTAAGCACATTTTTGTCTTTCTACACATTACAAGCAAATCCAGATTTATCACGAGAGCAAAGGTAGGTGTATGCCTACACGCACAATAGATGTCTCAATTTGGAAGTCTCCTGGGATAACTGAAACTTTTGAAAGATGTGCACTGCAAGTAATCACGTATGTTCAAGCTGGGAAAATGCAGTGCTCTCCTCAAGTTTGTACAGCAGGCAGGATCATGGATAAACTCAGCAATATTAGAAAGACAAATCAGAAAGTAGTTTATTTTTTTCCATATCTTACCTGCAGCAGGCACCTATCTTGAAAAGTGTAGCCTATCAATTTATCCAAATGCATCAGACACTGATGGTAGCGGACATGGTGGGTGAGGACGGGAAGCATCATTGCGTGCTAAAAAACAATTGCAATAAGGAAAAGCATTCAACTTCAGTGTACAGAGTGCTCTGCTGACTAAACTATAAATACAAACATTTTCTATTTGTCACAATGCTGAGTTTTACTGTTTTGGTTTAAATAAGAAACAAATAAACACGGTTTCTCAACCTTCATTGTCAGAACACTTAATCAGGTTTGTCCATCTGCATAACCACAGTGAGGGCAGAGCCCCACTCAGACTAAATAAATGCATAAACCCAGTCTTCTACTTATTAGTATTTCAGATGAGGTTAGAAAAAAATGTCTGGTCACCACTAACATCAAATTTCAATAAGCTGCAACTGAATATGATGAGGTATGTTTGTACCTTCTTATTTAACACCCTGCAATTTTAGGTTAGTACCAAAGATTAAGGAAGACCATTTCCCCGCTGCCTCATAACATTAGGGAAAAAGCAGTTTATCCCACTGTAACCAGCTTCTACCAACAACAGTATCTCCTTGATTTTCAGGCACAGTTCTTAGTGACTTGCTTCATTTCCTTCTGAGGAAGAATTAAGGGCTTGTTGAAACGCTGTTGTCTGGCATTTCCTGGCTTAACGTGCTAAAAAATATCAGAAAGGTTGCTGTTTGATCATCTAGGAAACAGATAATGTTTTTCTGTTGGGGAAAGTTTCACTAAAATTCAACTAACTATGTTGCAACAACAAAAGTTTCCCTCTTTCAGTACTGTAAAGCAGGAATTCTACACTGCTACTGACTTCAGATGGATATGGGTTGAAATAAGCAAGCAGTACAGTCTATGTGTAGAGTAGTACAGCAAGTATATCAATATAAAAAATCTTACAGAAGAGTGAAAAGTAAGAGCAACAGGAGAAATGTCAGCCTTTCAAGAATTTTATGCATTACCTTTTTTGTGAAACTAACATGAAATGTCAGTTCTTCTAATCATTCCTATTAGTGACATGACATGAATATATTGAAAAGAATTATGGGTTTTCAGGGAATCAAAATCTAAGGGCTATCACTATTAATTTCAGAAAGAGGAATGCATATGATTACAGAAGATGAGTGCAGAGTGTGGAGAGATGCAAGAAAAACAAGCATACAAAGCAAATGATGTATAATTCATGGCATGAATGACGTCATGGATTTCTGCACGTCATTAAAGAATGACTAGCAGAAAATACAAACTGGAAAATGTTACAGGTTGAGAAGTTAGGAATAACCAATGGCAATACTTCCCCTTTACGTAAAAGACTCTAAAGTTCTTCAGAACTGAACACATAGATACAAGGTAATCATAGAATTGTTTAGGTTGGAAAAGACCCTTATCATCAAGTTCAACCACTAACCTACCACTGCCAAGTCCACCACTAAACTGAGAACCCTAAGCACCACAACTACACACATGTTTTAATACCTCCAAGGGATGGTGACTGAACCACTTTCCTGGGCAGCCTATTCCCTTGATTGACAACCCTTTCAGTGAAGAAACTGTCATGGTTTTGCCCCAGCAGGCAGCTGAGCACCATGCAGCTGCTCAGGAGAAGAAAATCGGAAGAATGAAAATGAGAAAACTCCTGGGTTCAGACACAAGAGTTTAATCAGTGAAGCAAAAGCCACGTGCACAAGCAAAGCAAAACAAGGAATTCATTCCCCACTGCCCATGGCAGGCAGGGGTTCAGCCATCCCCAGGACAGCAGGGCTCCATCACGCGTAATGGTGACTTGGGAAGACAAATGCCGCTGCCACTCTCCTCTTTCCCCAAGCCCCTTACAAACCGAGCATGACGCCATATGGTATGGAATGTCCCTTTGGTCAGTTGGGGTCAGCTGCCCTGTCTGTCCCCTCCCAACTCCCCGCACACCCCCAGCCATCCCGCCGGCGGGGCGGTGCGAGAAGCAGCAAAGGCCTTGGCTCTGTGTGAGCATCGCTCAGCAACAGCAAAACCATCTCTGCACTATCAGCGCTGCTGCCAGCACAAACCCAAACACAGCCCCACACTGGCTGCTGTGAAGAAAATTAACTCTCAGCTGAAACCAGGACAGAAATTTTTCCTAATGTCTAATTTAAACCTCCCCTGGCAAAACTTGAGGCCTTTTCCTCTTGTCCTGTTGCTTGTTACTTGGGAGAAGAGACCAACACCCACCTGGCTACAACTCCCTTTCAGGTAGTTGTAGAGGGCAATAAGGTCTCCCCTCAGCCTCCTCTTTTCCAGACTAAACAGTCCCAGTTCCCTCAGCCGCTCCTCATAAGACCTGTGCTCTAGACCCTTCACCAGCTTCATTGCCCTTCTCTGGACATGCTCCAGCACTTCAGTGTTCTACTTGTAGTGAGGGGCCCAAAACTGGACACAGTACTCAAGGTGTGGCCTCACCAGTGCCAAGTACAGGGGGAAGATCACTTCCCTACTCCTGCCAGCCACACCAATTCTGACAAAATATTTTAGATTGGTTATTAGAAACTAGGAAAAATTTCTTCATCGAAAGAGTTATCAAGTATTGGAACAGGCTGCCCAAGGAAGTCGCTGAGTCACCATCTCTGGAGTTAAAAAGACATGCAGATGTGGTGCTCTTCTGGTTTTGGCTAAGATAGAGTTAATTTTCTTTCTAGCAGCTGGTATAGTGTTGTGTTTTGGATTTAGGATGAGAATTATGTTAACACACGGATATTCTTAGTCGTTGCTGGGTAGTTGTAGTGTCTACGTCAAGGACTTTTCAGCTTCTCACATCCTGCCAGGAGCACAAGGAGCTGGGAGAGCACAGCCGGGACAGCTGGCCCAGCCTGGCCAGGGGGACGTTCCCTACTACCTAATGTCATGCTCTGGGCAAGCTAGTTGGCAGGCAGATTCGCTGCTCAGAAACTGACCAGGCATTGGATTTATTTTATTTTTTTCCTTTCCACATGTGGTGAGCAATTGTATTTGTGCATCACTTGTTTTATTATCACTACTGTTATTATTATTCCTATTATTCTTCTCTTCCCTTGTTATTCTATTAAACTCTCTTTATCTCAGTGTATGAGTTTTTCCCATTCTCTTTCCCATCCCCAGGGGTGAACTAGTGGCTGTGTGGTGGAGTCCCTCAAGCAAGGTTTAATATTCTTTATAATAATACATGTGGCCATAAGTTTGAGGACTAAAATATAAAGCCTTAGATTTTTATCAGTGGTGTCGCAGTGAAGGAAGAATCAACATCTCCCTGGCAGCACACAGAAAGCTTTTGACCCTAGCAATTACATTGACATAGTGCTGCTTTCATGGCACTAAATACTTGATTGATTCAATTAATGTGCATCATGTTGGATTATAGCTATTTGATGTTTCTGATGTTTTATGTATTTATCTCTTTCTAAGAAAATCAAATATACGCTTTAAAAGTTGTACTATGCTAAAGAATGGCTAGTGATCAAAAAAAAAAAAAACTCCTGAAACCATATGGCCACACGACTCTTCCCATAATATTGGTACTTGCATCTGGTTATAAACACACAACTAATTTCTGGTTTTGTTTCTAAATATTTACGATTTTAACTACGCTGCATGTTCTTTCCTGGCTGCAGCTGGCATGGCAAGGCAGGGACTCTCTCAGGTGCCCCCATTCCCCAGGTTGACAGATGCTCCTGACCTGAAGCTACTGCGAAGAACCAGGTAAGCTGATCTATTTTGAAATGCATCATTTCTCTACTCACCCTGAACAATTAACACAGCTCTTGAGGGCACACCAGCAACAACAGAGACAACAACTGGTGTGTGAGGTGGGGGGGTGTTATCTTCTCAGCATGGCCCCATCCTGCCAGACTGCATAGTAAGTGCTGCCCAATTTAGTGGCCAAGTAGTGCACTTCATCTACTTGATAACTTCATCTGAGCCGGGCAGAACAGAGCTGGTTTTATATTTTTGGAACATTTCACTTCCCCTTTTTCCTCCCTCTCCAAGCAGTTAATTTCTGAGACTACAGAGACCAGTGTCACTAGTGCTACATGTAACTTAGAGCAACTATAAGCTATCAGAGTGACTTAAAAGCATTTCAATCTTAAAATTAAAAGCATTGCTGTTTAGAAATCACTGCACTTTAGCTCTGCCCACAGAGTTGATTTATGTGTATTTAGTTTTAGTAGTCTTTAATCTGGGAAAAAGCGTGCAGCAACAGCAGCAGTCTTTCATTTTACAGTTTGCCTGCTCTGTGCCTCTCACGGAAATGAAATCAAAGGACCTTCATACCAGAACTGGCTGATTTAGATATAATGGCTGCAGATGGGCACAAGAACGTGAAATAGCTTTACTTTCATCATTCTTCAGTGTTTTGCTGTCCTTCAGCAACAAAACGAAACAGGAATATCCAAGAAGACATTAAGAGGTGAATCACAAAGTGAATAACACAGAACTGTTTCAAAGCTTCTAAATTACAAGTTTAGACTGTTTACTTAACCTGTAAAAATAGATACAGTTTGCAACAAAAAATTAGAAAAGCACTGTAGTTATCCTGGCTAGATGAAAATACAGTGTTGCACTATTCTCTTTCTTTGATTTCAGAAGCAATAGTAGAATCAGAAGAAACGTTTCAGACAGAAGAAAGGCAATTTTAGTTATTAGCATTTCTCTCCCGTTAGAATTTCCCCTTTGGCCTTACCAGACTTCTAAGATAACAGTAGGATTTCTACCTATACCTTTGCCTAGCAACCCCCAAAGTTTATACTTCATACCACTAAGTTAATATTAAATTGTAAGCATTTAGTTCTTAAATAACATCTCCAAAACAACAGCTAAAAAATGTAGGTATTTGGCTGTTATAACTACTTGAATGTTACTAATTCAGTATTATATAAAAATTGCACTTATTTATCATATCACAAAGCCGGTGGCTGTCAACTGCTTCAGAATAGGGTAGAGATCTGTACCTTGGAGGTGTCATGTGTATGAAAGGGAATCTGAAAGATGTCTTCCTACTGAGGGTCACCTGTTGTAACCCAATAGTTAGTTGTGAGTTTTTTCCCGACTTTATTTTTTTTTCCAAGTAGAGAGACATTTCTTCACACTTCACTATAAAATTATTTTAAAAAAAAAAGACCTAAATAGAAAAAGATACTAAACTGAAAATACCTAAAACAAACCCAACTGATGGATGAAGAAGTCCTTTAGAGTTCCACACTAGACTCAACACTTGGCTAACCTCCAGCCTCAAGCTGGCCCTTCCTACCCCCTCTTCCTTGTGCGAATGAACCAGTAGCAAGGAAATGAAAATTTTAGAATAACTTCTGTGTATGTGGAGGGGGTGGACAGGACACTGGAATAGTTCCCTAAATCAATAGATCTTACTGAAGCAAAGTATTCATTTCCATTTGTTTCTTCAGCCTAGATTTGCAGCAAACCCTTGCAAGAAGTAAATGGCAGTTATAATGCATCAGATATGTCTCTGGTTTAGTCACCTGGCAGACGTCAGAGCGTATCCCTGTCTTCCAGAATCCCTGGCTACTCAACTCAACTGTCACTTCACGTCTCATTGTGTTCTTCTGACGAATTTTCTGCAGCGCTTCCTAGACAGGGAGAGAACAGAGCTCCTGTGAAGAATGTTCTACAACAAGGCAGCATCAGTGCACACAAGTGCTTTCATGAAACCCGTTTAAGGTTTGTTTTTGGTGAGCAGTGTCTAAAACTAGTCCAAGTCTTGTAACCGTCATCTGCAGACTGTGGTGGACATGCTGGAATACAGCGTAGACAAAGGGTTTTGGTAGACCAAGAAGAGAACAGAGGCAACTACAGTTTTCTCTGCAAATGACAGAACAAACCAGCCCAACTCATACAACCGAGATGATCCATATGTAAGCAAGTCAAGGTCCTTATAATGAAACCACCTTTTTTACTCCTGTGTGTAAAATCACCTCTTCATTCAAGTCCAACACTATGAATACTCCTGGTTTAAAGCATTCAGTAGGTAAACTAAGACTTCAGTTTACTAAGTAAATAGACTAAGTAAAAGAAAGACTTTGTTTTGTGATCTCATAATAGTTCCTGTTTAGCATTGTCAGTATTCCTAGTCTGGGAAAGAGGTCAGTATTCACTAGTCCTGGAGCCTATTATGATGAAATCTACTAATATTATTTCAATTTAAAGAGTTAAAAAAAAAAAAAAAAGTCTTTTTTGTCTTGACCACTGGCTGTTCAGTGTTGTGTAAACAGTTTATCTCTAGAAACTATGAAAGGGACAGAATAATTAAAAGATTCTGACAGACTTATTACAAGAAAATACCTTTGGTAAAGAAGGAATGAAAGAAAAACAGCTAAAATAAATAATCCCTGGATCAGGATTTCCTGGTTCCAACACTACAAAGCTTCCAGGGTATGCAAGCTCCTCATGCAGCACACTCTATGGTAGACTCCCTCCATGCTCTTCCTTCTTCTGAACACAAACTTTTCAAAGCTGCAACCCAGCCTCCCTCTCCTTTTCACTACAGGGCACCTCCTCAAAGACATCTCTTCCCAGCCTCGAGTCTGAAGCCTCTGGGCATCTCTGGACAGGAAGGGGCTCTGTCTTCTGTTCTGCAGAGACTCACAGAGCGGTTCCAAGATGCGCATCTACCCAGATGCAGCCATCAAACCTCAAACATCTCAATACCGATGTGTCTAGGGTAGGAGGCTAGTTAGCCCTGACTCCTTTTATATTCAATGAAGGGGGATAAATGGCTTCAAAAAATGCATTTCTCTCTCCATTGACTTCAAAGTGAGCCTGCAGGTCCCAATTTATGCACCTGCTGTAAATGCTCAAAGTTAGGTTAGAGGAATAAAGCCCCCAGGCATGACCTTGTCACAAATAATAATATCATACAATCTCGTAGTAGTGAATAACCGATGGCAGAGGGAAAAGAGATGCTTACAGCACTGCACCCCTTGTGCATTGTCTAAAATTTGCATTTCAAGGCTGTGTCATTGAGTGTTTGCTGAGAGAGGTGCTACAGTGTTTGCTAGATTGAGCTGTACTTTCAGGCTGACAGGCTCAGGAGCACTCCAGTGTTACTCCTAATATATGATACGTAATCTTTAAAGCCCAGCTACCAGTCAGGTAGGTGCAGCCCTACAGCTCCTTCTAAGCTACTGACACCTCCACTGGCAAAATGTATAGATTATCCTAACATAAAGCTTTTGCTTCAGCCCTGTATGGCGCTCTGATGGCAAACGACTTGATGAATTCATTATCCCAGATCATACACTCTAGAAACAAAGATCACTGCACAGTAAGTGATAAATAGCAAAGGAGCATTTTATCTTTTGAAGCAAAACATAATCAGTCCCCTACATCCAATCCACTACATCTTTATAAATAAGTCATCCATTAGCCCCTAATGAAAAAATGCCCATAAAACAATGGTCTTCCCTTCTACTTGCTTTCAGTGTAGAAAGCTGTAGCAAAGAACATCACCTCCTATAGGGACGATTTTTTTTTCCTTACATCTGTAGCACAGTTAAGTCACAAAAACATTTTTCTTTCCCCGTTTACAAGGAAGGAAGCTAAGGGCTTATTTAATATTAGCATAATTAAATTGTTAACTAAGACTCTTGCTCATGCAACAGCACACTGTGCTTTGCAGTAATAATAAAAATCAGGTGCAACATCAAATGCATCAAACATTTACTGCAACCAAAGCTACAGAATTAGCAAACTGGAGAAGACTCAGGAATTGGACTCAATGATCTTTATGGGTCCTTTCCAGCTCAGGATATTCTATGAATCATCAGGGTTTCTAATCAATAAATAAAAATACACCATCACTTAAATTACATCCAGTACCAAATAAGTTCATTTCTCCTCTATGTATTCTTTATGTAAGTTGTCCAATTAAAAGTGCCTGACAGACATGCACCAAACAAATTCAAAGTTTCAGTCCAAGATCTTAAAAAAGTAGATACCTGAGAGGAGGCTGCTTTAGTCTATATTTAGGTGACTTTATTTTTCTGATTTTAATTCCCAATTGGTTGAGCATCTGCACTTAGGAAATGCTTATTGCTCATCACTTCAGGGGAAGAAAAAAAAAAGAAAATTCAACAAATATCTCATTTGTCATTAAAGATTACTGAAAATAACAACAACCAGATAATTTCAACTCGAAGATCTTAAGGAATGTCACTAAGGCTGCCTAATAAATTACATTTTAAAACCACACACAAGTGTGGCATTTTTTATCTCAGAAGAAAAACATTTAAAATCATGAGACAGTTAAAAGTGCACTCTGAAATAAAAAGCCCTTCTCTATGCTAATTCTTGAAACCATTAATGGCAACAGCTATAAAGAAGTTATGGTTCTATAATGATCATTTCTATAATTGGGAAAAAACTTGCAGCAGTTTGACAGCTGAAAAAAGAAAAAAAAAAAAAAAGACCCATTTACTAACAAGCAAAGATTAAAATAAAATTAGTGTTAACAGCCTGAAAATAAAATCTTTTGTGCAGGATTTCTATTGTTTCCATAAACAGGGTGGTCATATGGCTTTATTCCATCTGGAATTACTATGCTCCATTATTACTTATAGGAAGGCCCAGCATACCTCTCTTTGGGATAATTTCTGTTTATCCGCCTGTTTGACTTTGGGACTATTAGCCAGCAGGTGACGCAGCTTCACATAACTCTTCCACAGCTTTTGGTATCTAAAAGACAAAAACAGGAAAACAGTATTTTGGTCAGTACAACAAGAGTCTCCCATCATTTGTCCTTATGAACATGGCAGCTGCTAATAAAGCACCCATATACTCACAGATTGTCTACAAGCATCTTTTTCTCCAGAAAAATAAATCTGAAAGCATTTTCCAAGAGAGGTGACAGTGTCTCTGCAGTTGTTCCAGCGGGGTGGGTACAGCGGCAGAGAGGAGGCATTAGTGTGCAGTGTGAGGTGAACAGCAAAGCTCAGGGCAGAATCCAGGTCTCCCAGATACCCACCCATCCTCTCCAAAGAGCCACCTCTGCATGCTGGCAAGACTTGCCCACAGCATGGCATTTCAATTCAGACAGCTGAAAACTCCCTCTTCTCCACAGGGTTTACCTATCACTCACTGAAAAGCAGCAGTAACCTTTCCCAAGCAGCGTCTGTCTCTGCGCTGGCTGAAACTTTCACTGAAGCACATGAGGAAAAGCTCTACAAGTCATGTGCAACACAGTCATTCTGTGAATGGCAAAACAAAAGTATCATTCCCTATGGGTTTGTGCTGAATGGAAACAGCAAGTCATTTTCTCTGTGGTTCGCATATAGTTTAGGCTTCTGGTTTTCTCCAGCTGTCTAGCCTTTTCAAATGGGAACAGGGGGTGTCTAATTACACATGAACGTCAAATACAGAACTTTTCCTTAGTGAGAGTCCCTCTGTAATCACAAAACTTCTAAGAACTTACTCCACTCATAGACAACATCCCACCATTACATTCAGCTGCAAATGGCCAACAGGTTCAAAAGTTACTAAGGGAGAAGCGACGATGAGAATTATGGCAGGGACCTTGTGTCCTCAGGAAAGGATGCTGTCTTCAAAATAGAGTTTTTTCAAGAAAAAACATAAACCCGGACTTTTAATAGGAAGCAGGGAATTAGGGCAGAGAGGGTAGAAGTTTACCCACGTGACTTATTTTGTTTACACTGTAAAAGAAGTTCCTCCTCAGCACCAACTTAGAGCAGTAGTTTTAGTATTCACAGAATGATTTGGGTTGGAAGGGACCACAAGGATCATCTAGTTCCAACCCCTCTGCCATGGGCAGGGACACCCTACACTAGACCAGGTTGCCCAAAGCCCCATCCAAGCTGGCCTTGAACCTTCCATGGATGGGGCAGCCACAGGTTCTCTGGGTAACCTGTTCCAGTGCCTCACCACCCTCACAGTAAAGAATTTCTTCCTAACGTCCAATTTAAATCCCCCCTCTTTTAGATTATACCCATTCCCCCTTGTCCTGTCACTGCACTCCCTAAGAAACAGCCCCTCGCCAGCTTTCCTGTAGGTCC
>VWZZ01004202.1:46435-80833 GCA_013399095.1 Psophia crepitans | reverse complement strand
CAAATTTTTCAGGCACGATTTGCCCTTTGTGAAGCCGTGTTGACTGTCATCAATCACCTCCTTACTTTCCATGTGCCTGAGCGTAGTTTGCAGCAGGATCTGCTCCATGATCTTGCCCAGCATGGAGGTAAGGCTGATCAGCCTATAGTTCGCCAGGTCTTCCTTCTTTCCCTTCTTGAAAAACCGGGATGTTTCCCCTTTTCCAGTTGGTGGGAACTTCACCCGACTGCCACGACTTCTCAAATATGATGGACAATGGTTTGGCCACTACATCCGCCAGTTCCCTCAGGACCTGTGGATGCACCTCATCAGGTCCCATGGACTTGTGCATCTTCAGGTTCCTTAGGTATTCTCGAACCTGATCTTCTCCTACGGTGGGTGGGTCTTCATTCTCCCAGTCCTTGCATTCACCTTCTGTGACTTGGCCAGTGTGGCTAGGGCACTTGCCAGTGAAGACTGAGGCAAAGAAGTCATTGAATACCTCAGCCTTCTCTGTATCCTGGGTGACCAGGTTGCCTGTTTGATTTCGAAGGGGACCCACATTTTCCCTAGTCTTCCTTTTGTCACTGACATATTTATAGAAACTTGGCAGGAAGTTAACACCTTAGTAGCAAAGCAGTAAGTGAAGCAGCAGCTCTTTTACTATTTCATAATCTTCCCAGCATCCCACATTCACAGGTACACAAACAGATCCTTTCTTACTGGCATTTTTTCCATAGCTATTTCTCTGCAGCATTCTTGAATGTATACTCTCTGCCTCTAGAGATGCAGGTATTTGAGTCTATAAACACATCTAAAATGGTCAGTCCACAGATGTTTCCCATGCTCCGTTCTCCGCATTTCTGCAATCTGCAGAATAGGACATCTATTCTTGTCAAATCCCCATCCAAAGAAGAGTGAATTCATGAACAAACCAACCAGAAAACAAACAAATGCCATGAGGAGGTTTTAACTCAAAACCAAGAATCTGAAGCTATTATCTACAATGTATGTTTTATTGCTAGTATTAATTTGGGTGGAACAAGGTCTGTTATTGTATTTAAATCTAAGAATTAATAAACAGATTATAACAACAAAATTCCTGTATTAGACCCTCATAAAGAAGCAACACATTAGAGGAAAATCTTTCCTGGGGATTACGTATTTCACACATATACCAGCATTAAGCCTGAGATTTACAATGGTGCTACAGAGGTCTTTCACAAAAACTGCTTTGTTACTTTGATAAAAAGAAGCACGCCTAAATTCTGTAAGTGGCTCTGGAAAAAAAAAAAAGTCATGGCAATTTGAAGGGAAGTTAAAATAAAAAAGTGTGAAGGATAATTTTTATATCTTTATACCGTTTTCAATGCAAGGCACTAAAACTTTACTAATATTAAGAAATTCAGCATCAAAATAGAGATGGTTCTTACATTATTTGGTCTAATAATTTTCTTTTTATGGATAAGAAAACTAAAAGATAAGAAGGATTAGAAGTCATACTCAAAGTCAACAGAAAGATATGTTAATTTGAATAAGCACTCACTCTTCCTACTTCCCATCACATTCAATCTAAAATTCACAGCAACTGGTTATATTCTTTGTTATTAGATGCGAAACCTGAAGAGCATCTAAATAAACACTCAAGGAGCAGCTCCAAAACAAAGGTCAGTGCTTTTTCATATGATGTACAACAGTACTGGGGAAATGATAACCTGGAATCTTCTCCCTGTCAGTATCATAAAAAGATTCAAACAGTGATTTGAGAAATTTAGAGAAAGGTCCATTCAGGGCTGTTAAACAAAATGATCTAAATGTATCCTCTAGCTGAGAACTCTATATGCTACAGAACTTCAGAAACCTAGGTAAGTATTTTTCCCTCTCTGCCTTCCTTTTACACTGTTCTCTCTCTCTCTCTGTGTCTAAAAATCTGCATCATCTCTCAGAAAAGTAACATGGAGCTTGAGGAACCTTTAGTCTGACCTAGAAGAGCTGTTCTAAAGTTGAGAAATTTCATACTGCACATGCATGCACATTTACTTCAGCAGATCCCGAATTAAGGCAGGAAAAAGAAGTCTATATCTTATATTCTCCAATTTTCAAGAGCGAGGGTCCAATGCCATAAACACTAAGCTTTATATCGGACTCAATTAAGCAGATAAACAAGCCCTACTTAAGCCACAAATGACAACAGTAATGAGTTTCTGAATGGAAGAAAAAGCATCTTACTGAGGATCTCCGGCATAACTGAGTTGAGCAGGTCGTATCCCAAAGTGGACAATAATGGGAAAAGTAATTACATCAGAACTGAACTGTTCACGGTCCAGTTGATCAATACGAACTGAGCTGGGTTTCTAGGAGAAAAAACAAAATATACCTAATTTGCAACAGCTCCATGGAAAATATATTGCCTCTAGCCCACACTGTCCAGGAACCACAAAGCAGTAATACTCTAAGCTTATTAAAATACACATCGAATTAATCATTAGTATTAGAATAAGTATTTGGCAATGACAGTGACTGAAACAAAGTTATTTGACTTAGCTGTCCCAGCCAAAAGAGGAAGTCGTCTTATTTTCATTTAACAAGTCAGGAAATTTACAGTTTGATGATTTCCAAGAACTTACAGCAACTTTCTTTAGTTGAACATCACACTGGAAATAAAATCAGTATTAGCATTCTGGCATCTGGACTCCCCCACGCCTGAGTAGTTTTCAAAGATCAGTTTACCTCTCTAATTTTAGTTCTGTTCCTGATTTCCCAAAGCAAGTGAAGCCATTATTAGATCCATTCAATCACAGCAACTAAACAGCATTAAAAAAAAAATAAATCTGTCATGCTACTCTTAGAACCTAGGCTGATGTGTGTTGAGGAATAGTCTTGTATAATGAGGAGACTTCTGTGCTTTTTACACTTCAAAACAGAAGTTGTTTTTACAGTTAAAAAGGACAGTGTAGAAGGAGGCAACTTTCGCTTCACCTCTAAAAACACACAAAATGAGTAATTGCACATCACTGCAGAAGACACGCTGCTTGCAGAGCTCTCTATCACTTATCTAACATATTTAAAAACTCAGTTAAAGGTGCAGTTTGTTTCCAAATATTTTCTCCATTACCTGGCAAGCTCCTTTGTTATGTGCCTGCTTACTCCCCACTTTGCAATCAGCTGCATGAGGCCAATATTTTCTGCTTGTCTAAAGTTTCAGAAAAAGGGCATTACTTCTAGTTACCTGCATCTCAAAACTTCTAATTTAGCATTGTGAATTTCTCAAAGATGAGTTTCAGAGTTACAGAAACAGCTCCCACCATTCTCTTCAAAAAACAATAAAAACTGTTGCAAGAACAAAGCTTTCACCCTTCAAACCACCTTGGTAGAACTGTTCACTGGAGTCATTTTCTGCATGGGTAAGCAAAGCCAATTCTAGAAATAAAGGTAAGCCTCATCGGGTGGCCACATTTCCAATTTATTCTAGGAAAAAAAAACGAAAAACATACTTAAAACTTTGACATTCAGATAGAAAAACAGTTTCCAAGGGAAAAAGGCTTATCAGCTTCCCTTTGGACATGATGACTGAATGTAAAGTTACATCTCCCCAGCCCAAAAAAAAATAAAAATAAAAAATTAAAAAAAAATTTAAAGCTAATAAGCTCATGTTGACAAGTTTAAAAAAAAAAAGAAAAAAGAAAAAGTTTTCCTTACAGCACTTCCAATAAAAAGGGATTAGGCCCCCCAAAAAAATCTAATGAAAAACATGGGGAGGATTTGTAGCAGGCAGAATGTTGTTCTCTAAACCACAGCTTAGAGTCCTGAAATTTAAGTTTATGTTTTTGTTGAGCTTGCACAAAGCAAATTTGAGAAATTTTTATCTTCACAACAGCTGTTTCTTGGTTCTCCCCTCTCTTTAACATTAAAAATGAGGAACTTTCCCCATTCTTGCATCCCTCAAAAAAGCAGCCTCACTACATGACAACTCCTCTGAGAAGGAAGATGGCAAAATATGAATAACAGAATATGAAACAATAATTATACTCAATACACTAAATATAATATTTTTTTAAAAAAAATTAGACCATATTTTCCTGTTCAAATATTTCACATTTTAGACACTTAAACAGAATTTATCTGACCCTCAAAAGCGTGAAAGAGCGAGTTTTCAATAGGCCTGTGGCAGAGACTGTTTCTCTTTATACACCACTACCTTCGAGTGTTGTCACACAGTTACACAGCTGCTCACAGACGCCTGATAACAACCAGGACAAAAGAAATCCTTGTTTAAAACTTCATCACAGTTGTTCCTTCACTGATGCTTATGAGAGGGGAGTAGCTCAGCCATGCTTTTTTCCTTCCTAACGGTGAACACCAGCTTTCTCTCTGGTGCTGTTTCTGGAGGTTTAAAGTATAAACAGCACCATACAGAAACATACGGTCTATATTGCGCACCAGCAGACAGGACACGAGCAAATTAGATTTTTATTCCTGTGTTCTTTTAAAAGAAGTGCTGTGAGAGACAATCTAATATTCAAAACCTTGCTTTGAAAATCTCATTGAAAACAAAGAAATTCTAAAGGAACAGAGGCCCATTATCTTTTTTCCTACTCCAAACCTTATCAATCAAGGCTTTGCTGATATTATAGGACATGATGAGATTGCATGCAGATGTAGGACAAAAGTTGGTTAAAATATCTATATATTCACACTAGTGAGAAAAGTAGCAATATTTTAGAAAGAAAGAGTGAAGTGTTAAAGAGGATTAAAATTTGTGAACCTTCAAGTCTATTCCAACACGTTTCACTGAACTAATGAAACACCATGAATAAATTAAATGGTTTTAAATAATGCTGAACTATTGTTAGCTGTTTAAGTAAATGGGATTTATATGCCTATCAATCATGCATATACACATGCCACTTTGGAAAAAAATAAAATACATATATAAAACCCAGATCTGCTCACAAGAGGATTTATTGTTTCTGAAGTGATGTTGTGGAGGAAAACAAAATAAAATTTAGTGGGTTTACTTTGTTGTGTCAAGTGGATAAAATTGAATTGAAGAGCTGTCATCTTCTAAAACAGTTTCACATTGTCTTTATAACAGAACTGTTTTATCTCCTAACGTTGTAAAATGTATAGAAAATACTTTCACACTCTATTTTTCACTTTCTTTCATACTCAATAGCATAAGCTGCAATGAACAGAAAAAAAATCCATAAACTAAGTCATTGCAATCTTCTTCGGAGAAAAGAACATGTTCTAATGATGGCATTGTAACATGACAACGTTTCAAAGTGCTGCAGATTTCTTCTATGCTTGTGCGTTTTGATGTCCACACACATCTCTAAAAACATTGTCTTGTGGAATGCCAAGCTTGTCAGTAAAAATCACACAAGATGTCAAAATTAACCCTACCACTCACAAACCGCACTGCCTTGCGCACACAGGCATTTACTGTTCAGTGACACAGGGAAGGAGCGTACGCGCCTTCCTTAACGTTGAACAAAAACACAAGTTTTCAGCTAGCTGAAATCAGTATATCTTCACCAAAACCACTGAAGTTACATCAGTGTATACCATTCAGATGCTGACAACTTGTGCACTAGCATGTACCTTCTATCACAGAAACCACAGGCAACATTAAATTAAACGGTTAAGGCTGTCCAACAATTTCTACTATGAGATCCTGGTTTAGCACTCAGTTTTAACCAGCTCAGGTAGAATTTTCAATAGGGAGAGTCCACATGTATTCTATATTTCATGTTCTTGCAGATGATCTTATTTTCCTTTTGGTCTAGAAAGTTTTAGCCAGAATGAAAACACTCAGAATGAAATAAAGGGAGAAATAAGTTATCCCGCCCAAGTTATTATTAGCTATAAAGTAGTTCACTAATTGTAATGGTGCCATATTTAAAAAAACGACCTTGAAAAATATACTTAGGCATGATACTAAATCACACTTTTTCTGTAGAAGCTAAAAAGTTGAGCTATGAGCAAAGGAGGAAACAAAGTCAGAAAAAGAAAGGTATACAACTGAGAAAGCTGCATGGCAGTCTAAAATATTAGTTCCAAAACACGCCTCTACTACTGAGATACCACTTTGCAATACTGATCAAACCATGCAAACAGAACCCTGCAGCTTTTAGTGGACATCATCTATTCTTGTGACCCACTTTCATCAGTATGAAAGTCAGAAAAAAAAAAAAGGGCTAGATTCACATAAACCCTGGAGTTGAAAGGAACTGTGTTCTGAGAACATTTGCTTTAAAATACTAATTGTTCCAAAAATAATTAGGCCATAGGGGTTTCAAGCTTGACACTGAAAAATAATGGATGTGTTCACTAATGTACACAAAATTCCTCACAGTGAGTGAGTGCAATGTAGAAACAATGTGGGGAAAAAAACACATAGGCAGAAAACACCTTTTCCATACTCAGGGCAAAATCTGGTTAGAGCACTTGTCTCTGTCCTCTGTCAGGGAAAAGAGAGCAAGATCATGCACATAAAGACTGCCTGAGAAAGAAGGCAGAGAAGCAAACTACAGATTTGTATACATAAAATAAATATAGCCATTTCTTGTAACGCGCACATTGAAACTGCTCATCTGGCTATCTGCCCCTCGGTAGAGCAGCAGAGGGTGCAATTCTTCCCAGGGTTGGAACAAGCCAACAAGCTGTTCCTATACCAGTCTGCAACTGTCACTTGTCATCTTTTCGCTTTCCAATTCAGCCTGTAGCAGCCTCTCTGAAACAAGACATGTACATGTCATTGGGTTGTTCATAAATCAGAATTACCATGCCAGGGCTGGTAACGATCATTCCTTTGCATTCTTCTGCATATTTCTGCCATTCCAGTTCTTCCCACTGAAGCATGTTGGCAATCTCCTCTTCAGGCACCAGAGCTTTACTGCATCGTAACAAGTAGAGAAGAATCTGATGCATTGAGAGTACTTCTTTCCCTCCATCTTAAAAACGTAAACACACACACACATTTAGGAGTGAGTATCTGAAAGCACGAGCAACAAAATATGCAGAACACAAAATATTTGGATGAGCAAAATAAAATGCAAAATGCTTAAGCGACTTGACAAATATGAAAGCAAATGTTTTATTGATTAATACTGCACATGCATAAACACTTTGCTAAACTGGAAGCAGTAACAGTAATGATAGCAAGAGCAACAGTTTCATCATACTGTAAAGCTGAAGCTTCTAACTTGCTTGAAAAAACTTTAAAATGAGCAGGCAGAACAATCAGTTACGTTTTCCAGTTATGTCTTCCTTTTCACACTTCTATAATTCTTTTTACAGCGGTAGTTAAAAAGCCTTTAGGCATTTATGCAGCTCTTTTTAAGAACACTCACAATTTTACAGGATACTTCTGGATGAATGTAATAAGTTATCCTTGCATTTTGAATTCATCTGTAGTTCTTGCATGCTGTACCTGCAGTAATGAAGACTAAAGAGCCTCACGCTGTCTTCTGTCACTAAATGAATCAAGGGCACACTACTAAATACTCCTGAGACCCCAGGAAACATGCACAGCAAAGGCGGCTCGTAACAAAGGAAGAATGTATAATAAACATCAGACTGTCTCCAGCTAGCCAGTTACAGATGTGAAGATGCAAATAGGAAAGACGAGCAAGTGACAGTCCTGACAGGCCACCACTCAGAAGACACTGACTATTCAAATTCAGTATGCCTGCTCACGTGAGTACGATGACAGATGTGTTACTACACCGCTTATGTTTTGACGCACATCTCTCTGATCCCGTCCTTCAACAACAGGGTGTTAGTTTGTAGCTATGGAGGCATCTTCAAGTTTCATCCACCCAGAGCACAAAAAAAAGCGTTGATTTCCCTTCCCCAGGAAGAAGGAGCAATTTGGTCCTGCCACTGAGTACACTGCCTCCATTGCTACACATACCAAAAACAGGAATGGAGAAAAAACAGAAGTAAAGCCTTAGAGCAATATGGGGGCTGATGCCACAGCACAAGGAACTTGACCCCAGGCACTCAGGAAAAGCCTTGCAGAACTGCTGTGTAACAGCTGTGCTGCATAAGATGATGTCCTCTACAAGACGTGGGAGGGAACAGGCACTTCTCTTACTTCAGCTGGGATTACAGCACTATGGTACAGAAAAGATGAAAAGGAATGATATAACTTGACCTCTTTGACCAATTAACCTCATTCAAACTCCAAGAGGGAATCTTAAATGGGGAAAATAATACAGCCCAAACCACACTGGAAACAAAAGATGCTGCTAAATAGCTACAGGGGCAGATTTTTTAAATGTGCAAAATCTTCCTTCAAATTAAAGAGGGATTCAGTTTACAAGACTTTTGTCTTTGACAACAACTACATTATACTGTTAAGCAAGAGATGGACCATGTCTAACAATCATTAAAAACCACAAATGTGTAGCCTTACTCACTGAAGACCGTGCACCAGGTTACAAATTGCTATAGACAGATGTGCTGAACAGTGGTTAGAGACCCGACCCGACCCTCCCAGGGTCAGAACACGCAGTACTTGGGATCTCAATGTGGTTTTTTCCTAATCTTTTACTCTCTTAATATATTTATTGTCATAAAAACCTGTGACAATGAATACAATACAGCAATTACCCTGCATGCTACGCATCTTTGGCACTCAGGAAAGCCGGCATGATTGCTCAAAGCTTAGAGCTACCCCAAGGCCTGTCTTTAAGTTATCCACACAGAAAACCTGGTACCCCAAACCTTGTATTTTTAGACCGCATTAGAAAAATAAGAAAGAAAGAAAAGTGGATGGGATGGGAAATCAGCAATTCATTTCTATCTTTAAAGAGACAGTTGATGGATGTGTGGAGATCTGTTGCACCCATATATCTTCTTTGATTAGACATAGATAAATAATGTTCTGCAAACATACCTGACGGAAATAAATTCTCACCCTCTGGAAATTAAAAATCTCCAAGGTTATCTCAAAAAAATAATCCATACAAAATGCAAACTTGATTTAAAAAATATCTGTCATAAAGATGCTAAAAGGCAACTATATATGCAGAAATATCAGGAAAAAGACCTTATACTTAAAGACCTTAAACTTAAAAAAGACCTTAAACTGGGAACCTTAAAGGCGAAGCACACAAGAATATACATTACAGAGAATCATCTCTGCCTATCAGTAAACAATCCAACAGTGCAGAAAGAGCTGACTCCCAAACTAAAAATCAGAATATAAAACCTCCAAACTAAGAGGAAAACACCCTCAAGGTACAGAAACCAGGCAGGTCAAACTTGTTCTCATTTTGTGATGAGGTCAAGTTAATCAGCCACATGTGGCTTGATGGCTTATTTTGTAAATTGCTTCAGCAGAACCAAATCAATGTTTGCTAGCAAGCCTCAGAGCTCTGCTTCTGATTGAACAGCGTTGTGTATCCAGGAAGGAACAACAATTAGAAATATAGTCATCTAGCTATCAGTACTCTCCACAGTAATGACCCAAACCTCATTTAGCTACAGCTATAATTAATATCCCAACTAAGTTTCAAAGCCCAGAGCAGACAGCACCTCCAGGCCACAGCCTTCTTGATGAAGATTGTTCCACCTCCCATCTGCACCCTCAGTCCAGCGGCTGAAATGCATTCTCCTGCCCGCACAACCCTTCTGGAACAATCACTGGCAAGATCTCAGCAGGACACACTTCCAATGGAGCCATGACATTTATATCAACTGAAAGTCTGTCCTAGTATCTTAGGATGTGTTAAATGCCTGCATAAGCTATTCACTCAAAACGAGCATAACGCTCCACACTGAAGCTTGTCCTTGGCTGGCAGGCTAGGGTTGAATGGCATTGGAAGGATGTTTTCCTGTCTTTCACTGTTTGCTGCAAGGTCTAAGCATGCATTAACATAAAGAAAGAAACAATCAGAACAACATGTACTCAAGAGTGCCAATCATGCTGACCCTCAAAACTGCACATCAAGAATTTGAATATAATCACACAGTATCCCGAAGAGCAGAGGGGACATTAAATTCAGTTTCACATGCAGGACTGGGTAATAGCACTCCTCAAATGCCACAGCTCCATCGCAGGGCAGGACAAGGATGACCAGCACTGCCTAAAATCACCACAACACAGACAAAAGCTGGAAGCAAAACTTGGCTTGCCCATCTGAACCCCAGTTCTGAGTAAACCAACACCACTGTCAGCTTCAGATGGAAGCACCAGATCTCTGCACTGATTGAACCATTTGACTTGCAATAAGTTTATTGTCACAAACGGGGAGTGATTTTTGTGGGGTTTTTTTTGTTTGTTTCTTTTTTGTTTTTAGTAGAGCTACTTTCCATAAAGCTACATAATACAAACATTACCTGGAAGAAATCTCACAAATCGTGGCATGAAGTGAAATCTGGGGCAGGAAACAGAATCATTTTCAAGTGAAGGACCTTAAATATTAAAAAAAAATACAGAAAATTTATGAACAGCAATATATTTGCAAAAGAAGAAAAAAAAGGAGGCAACCCTGTTGCAGATTAAATCAATGGACAGTAGGACCTAAGTTTCAATCAGAAAAGTAACAAAATGCACAGCAGTGAGGAACAGACTAAGAACTTCTAGAATCTAACAAAGACACAGTAATTGTATTTAAAACAGTGATACAGAAAAAAATGTTTTATTTAACTAATTCACTTAAGCCTTACGGACACAACCACTAGTTTATTAGTCCCTCCCAATTAGTGGGCTGTTTCTTGGTTATGATAATAAAGATAAGGAAACTTCCATGATGCTATTTTGTAGGGTGGGTTTTTGGTGGTGGCTTTTTTTTTTTTTGGTTGGTTGGTTTTTTATGTTTCCTGTTTCATTATCCAAAGCTTTTCAGGAAAATAAAAACAAAACCAGTAAGTACCTGGCATTAAGAAAAGAAAGACGAATCAGAACCAGTGATATGAAAGAGAACATTAATATCAGAATACATTTTGTATCATAACAAAGGCAGGTACACAAAATTCCTGAAACTTATATGCTCCTCTGTTTAACTGCAATTAGTGGAGAGTCCATCCCCACAGACAAAGTCAAGACATCAAAACACACCTACAGATTCTGAAATGAAATTCCTTTGATATTCTTGGTTTTCTTTAAGACCAAGGGAAGGATCACCCCTGAAATTCTCCCTGTTGCAGTCTTCACAGAAACATGTATTTTCATCTTGTCAGGTCAAAAACATTCAGCTATAATGATACGTTATCTCTCTAAAGTTGTCTGTATGACACTGCTTTGTAAGTTGACTGTAAAGAAATACTTTGAGTAACTTTCCTCTTCGCTTGTAAAAAATACAGAGAATAGTTTACCTGCCACATTGGCTTTCAAAATAGCATGCAGATAATACCGTGCAATATTAAACATACAATAATATTTACTGTTTGATTAAAACCAGTTTTGGATTAAGGGAGAAATTTAGTTTATCTGCAAGAACACGGTGCCATACAGTTTGTGCATTTACAGCCCATGCTAGTGAACACTAATACATTTCATTTTCTTGAAGAACAAAGTGGAAGTTTCTCTCATATAACACACAAATTTAACTCTGTTCTTCTGAGGCCCTTTCCCACTGTTTTCTTTTTAAACCAAGGAACATAACAAATAGTCTTATTTACAAAAGCTGCAATAAATTCAGGTTTTGTATGTTTTCTTTCCCCTACAAGTTACCTTTAAGATTCCAGTCATAGAGCTCCAAAATATCTTTGAATAGATACGAGGAAAACAGTTCAAGACCTCTCACACAAAAATTCTGGGGAAAGAAAAAAAAAACCACAAAACAACCAACAAGAACTATGTAACACTGTAATACAAATAATGTCAAATAATGAAAAAATCCCACCAAAACCAGCATCTTCATATTTGCCAACTGCTAGGTACTGGGCTTTGGAAAAAGTATTGATACATCTGTAATCATCTACCATAACATAATACAGTGAACTCTTCAGAAAGCATTGTCAAGAACACATTAGAACAAAGACTTTAATCAATGTCCAAATTAACACTACTGGCAGGAATTATGACTCTGCAATAATTCATCATGCACTAAAACACTTTCACCCAAACTAAGCAGATGACATTTCTGAGAAAGATATTTTTCATAATTCACTTTTTCCTACACATGATATTAAATGTTTATAAATCACCTTATATGATATCATGATCACTTTCATAGCAACGTATCAGTACAACACAAACTGAGGATTTTGACCTCAAGAGCCAACAGGAGAGGAGAAAAAAAAAAAAGAGTAAGACTTTGCTCATCGGGTGGGGAAGCAGCTCCTCCAAATCAAAAAGCTTGCATTCAGAAGTGGAAGAACTTAAAAAGCCTTCCTTCACAAACAAAATCAGGCCAGGCTAATATAAATTCTATGTGTATGATACCGGCCATAAATTCCAAACACAACAAGACAATCACAGAATGGTTTGGGTTGGAAGGGACCACAAAGATCATCCAGTTCCAACCCCCCCTGCCATGGGCAGGGACATCCTACACTAGAGCAGGGTGCCCAAAGCCCCATCCAACCAGGCCTTGAACACTTCCAGGGATGGGGCCTCCACATCTTCTCTAGGAAACCTGTTCCAGTGCCTCACCACCCTCACAGTAAAGAATTTCTTCCTAATATCTAATCTAAATCTCCCCTCCTTCAGCTTAAAGCCATTCCCCCTTGTCCTATCACTCCATGCCCTTGTAAACCATCCTTCTCCAGCTTTCCTGTAGGCCCCTTCAGGTACTGGAAGACAATTAGGTCTCCCCACAGCCTTCTCTTCTCCAGGCTGAACAAGCCCAGCTCCCTCAGCCTGTCCTTATAGGAGAGGTGCTCCAGCCCTCTGATCAACTTTGTGGCCCTCCTCTGGACTTGCTCCAGCAGCTCCACATCTTTCCTGTATTGAGGACCTCAGAGCTGGACACAGTACTCCAGGTAGGGTCTCACAAGAGCGGAGTAGAGGGGCAGAATCACCTCCCTCAACCTGCTGGCCACACTATTTCTGATGCAGCCCAGGACACGGGTGGCTTTCTGGGCTGCCAGCACACACTGCCACCTCATGCTGAGTTTTTCATCCACCGGCACCCCCAAGTCCTTCTCCTCAGGGCTGCTCTCGATCCATTCTCTGCCCAGCCTGCAGTTGCGCTTAGGATTGTGCCGACTCATATGTAGGACCTTGCACCTGGCCTTGTTGAATTTCATGCAGTGCACACAGGCCCACCCCTTCAGCCTGTCAAGGTCCCTCTGGATGGCATCCCCTCCCTCCAGTGTGTTGACTGCACCACACAGCTTGGTGTTGTTAACAAATCTGCTGAGAGTGCACTCGATAAATCCAATCTTTCGCAAGAATGAATTAGTAAAGACGGTCTGCAAATAGTGCTGCAGCCTATTGACCAGGAGTCAAAAAAAGAGTCACATTCCCTATTTTGCTTGGTGGCCACTTGGTGTTTTAGAACAAGATTTGCAGACAACACAGCAGATTCAGTGACAAGAAACAGATTGCTTTGATCAAATTAATCTTGCTGAGGAATTTCAGGGCTCCAGCGTATATTTAGATGCTGTTGAGCAACAGAGAGAGAGATAACTAGAAAGAAAAATGTAAATATATGTGACTAAATTAAACACTGATCCTATCTTTGTAGTTAATATGCAGGGGGGTTCTGTACCTACACATGCTGTTCCACTGCAGCAATTTACTTCACAAACTGGCTTCACCAGGGATTAATTTGTAATAAAAAAAAAGATTATGAACTGAATGTGCTTTGTTTGTATCCACCGGAAATTTGTTTTGGCAATAGCTTATATTAAGTACTGATAAGCAATCTTCAGACCTTCAAACTCATGATTTAGTTTCAGCTCTGCCGTTGACTTATGTGGTCCTGGCAAACCAGCATCTCCACATGCCTTATTTTTGTCATCCGTAAAAGAAGGATAATGCCTAACTCCGCTTAGAGATAAGAGTACCTGACATTTATTGTATATAACTTAAAATGAAGTTATGGATATAAGCACTTCTTACTACCCGATCTTAATATACGACAGCCTGGGTAGATGGATTTATGCTAGTATCTGTGAGTACAAGTTACTATGCAGCCATTCATTCAGAACACAGTCTGTCTCTTAGAGACTTCACGAGATGGGATTCTAAAGAGTTTAATCCATTAAGCATATCAACAACTCATAACCCACTCTGACTTTTTGACTAATTATACTCCTTACCTCAGGCATCATCTCCTCAATGAAATGAATTGTATAGTCAATGTTAAATCTGATTACTTTACATAGAGGAATCTGGAAAGAAAATAGAAATTCAGCATGAAGAACTATACAGCACCAAATGTATAGTTAATACAATTTTGTACGCAAAGGTATTACTGTATGCTGAAAAGGGCACTTACTAAACAGCTGCTTTGGGCGATCATGAAAGACAGGAACACAAGCATGTACAAGAGAAGTAACAGTTCTAACCTCCACCTCTGCAATAACACAGGGCTGACAGGAGGTATGGCAAAAGAAGATTAAATAATGCCATCTACTGGAGATTAAACTTTGTTTAGAAGAAAAAGCAAAGCTCAGTAAAATCCTATCTCCTCTCACTTGTATATTTGGAAGTGAATTTATTGCTGGTGACACAACGTCAGTGACCTGAAGGCAAGGTGTTTTTAGCACACTGCCAATTCTGTTAGCTATGCTGCCTTAAAGTATGGCTTGAAGTCACAGCAACACAACATAAGAACTTCAGGATAAATTTATAAGATTATACTAATTTCATCCAATAAATAAAAAGTTCATTCAACTAATTAGTAAGAAAAATACCTAACTCCTCTTTTTTCACTTTTGAAAAAAGGTTCCTTTGTTCACAAAGTCCATGGATTGCTGAAGGCATTTGTTTTTTTTAAATTGGATTTAAAGCAAAAATGCTAAATTTCTAAAGAATACAGAAATGCCTAATCCCTACACATCTACAGGTCTAAGCAAGTTTTACTATTCACTGGCCTTGCAAGTGTAAAAGAATCCTAGAACAATTCAGTGATCTGTGAAAGGGAGGCAACCCAAGGTTATTTTGCATTGATAAGCACATAAATATCTGAACAGTGCTGGGATTGCACTGAAATCAATGGACTTAGCACAGGTACAATATTCTGCTTGCATCTTCTTGCAAGTTAATCATTTGACTATTTCGTTTACAAAAAACCCCTGCTGATATCTCCATGATAAACTGAGAAGGTACACCAAACATCCAAGCAAAAAAACTACATTTCCTACAATTTGATACAATATTACATGTGAATAAAAAAAATTTGGAAGTCAGATATCCCACTTAGAATCTGAAGGGGAACACCTGTCACATTTAAATCAGGGGGGCTTTAAAAAAAAGAATACAGGGAGTGTTTGTTTACTTTCTAACAAGTAAGTTCAACCAGGAGAGGATATTCTGATTCAGAAACTCAGGAGCCTGGGGTACTTTCCTGCTCGCTCACTTCCCCCCCACCCCGCCCTTCGGCGAGATGGGGGGTGAATGGGAACAGCAAGGGGAAACCTCCCCGAGCTGAGATAACGACCGTCTAATGGGCCAGCAAAGGGAGAGGGAAACAGCAAGGAAGCAGCAGGAGCTATACCAGGATGTAAACACACACGATGATAAACAGAGCACTTCACTGACCTCACGGACCAGATGCTCAGCCCCCAGCCAGCCCCTTCCAGAGCAGCACCAGCCCCCCCTCCCCGGCCAGCCCCTGTTATGGGGGGCATAATGGCACATGGTATGGAATAGCCCCGGCCAGCTCAGCTCACCTGGCCCAGCTCCTTCTGAAAATTAACCTCATCCTGGCCAAAGCCAGGACATAGTTATATGAAGAAAGTAATTATTTCTCTTATGATTGTACGATTTTCCCTAACACCTGACCTGCTCAATAATTACTGAGTAACAGTAATAACAGCAGTAAGACCTAACAGTGTGCAAAGCTAAGGTTTCACTTTCCAGAAATTTGGTTCATTCAAAGATTTTGGTGTGAACTCTTTTTGTTACCCTTTGCCAGCTCCCTTTTATGCAGTATGTTCCAAAATGCCTCTCAAACGGCACCTTTTATGTTGCCAAAAATAATCTTAAGACAGCAAGAGACTCCTTCCAAAGGGGTTTATACCTGTTAGTAACAGGAACTGACAATATGATGTCACTATGTATTCCACTCTGTAAAAAGAGCAATCATTTGCCGCTGATCGCTTCTCCTACTCGGAATGAGAAACACACATGCACTTTACAGTAAGTTCAATGTCTATAATAACTACTCATGTGAGACAAGGAGTTTTCCTTGTTCTCGGTACATTTCCATAACTCTTTGCCTTCCTGTGATGCAGTAGATGCAAAAATTAGAAATTTAAGGTGGTCTTTTTACCTTTTTAATGGGAGTAAACCAAAACTGTTCCTTTTGGCTCGTTTGCAAAGTGAAAACGTAAAGCCTCAGGACAAATCTGCCTCAAACCCCAAAGCTGAGCCAACTTTGCGAGACTGCTTCACGCTGCAACGCCATGGGCTGAACTCTGCTCTCTCACGAACATTACAGTCCCTTCCCCTGATCACCAAAAGTCAAGTGTTGTCATATATATTACGCAAGCAAACTGTCACCAAAAAAAATAAAATGGTTTCTTCTCAGTGCATCTCAGTTCAAGTATTCTTACATCCCAGTCTTGTACCCATAACCATTCTTATATTGAGTTTTGGCACTGGTGGTGTACCTAGTAATAGGTATAAAACTGAGGAAACAATCCAAGCCTACAACATTTGACAAAAACAGTTTTGAAATGTCAAGGTAACAAAAAAAAAAAAAAGTTCAAATGTACAGAAATTGAGTATTTGCATATTTTTCATTCAGATATGGCTAATTCAGCTTATATTGAAAAAATTAGGTACCAATCACGTCCTTTTCCTTATATATTTGCTTTCAAAACATGGAATTGCTTGCCTCTAAATACCTACAGCTTTTAATAAGTCAATAACTTGCCTAGTTCCTGAAGAAGCTGAACAGATGTCAGAAAGTAGTAGACACATCTAGTAAGTTTTTAGAAGACAGAAAATCCTTTTGAGTGGCTCTCTGAAAAAGTCCATTTGTCACATAAAGGGAAAAACCTTTTTTTATCATTGTTGCTGGGCTTTTTTGACTTTTTCAACTTAGCAAACCCCAGCATCCAATTAACAGTTTTAACAATTTATTCCATGGTTCATTTCACTTCCAAACTATGAAATAAGTAAAAATTTTACTTTGATGCACATCGCAGTCTCAGTCACAGTTTGAAGCCAATGCTTACCACAATTAGTCAAGACACAACCTGAGACTCATTAGCACACGTGTCTTTCCCATATCCTCAAAGCTAGCGAGATGTTTGTAACATACATGTACCACTGTTTTAGATTAAGTTCTGCTCCAGGGAAGAAACAGCTTGCCTTCCAAACAAATCCCACATATGTAGCAGTGAACATACTTACGTTTGTTAGGGGGGCATGTGCAAACATTGAGAACCCTTCAAAGATATATTCATGATCATCATACTCAATAACAGTAGGTCTATCTGTCTGAAAAAAAGCAAACGAAACCACCACAGAGTAAGCAACAAGTAGTAGTACTACCATCACTGAAAACAAAATGAGAGTGCTAGTTAGAATTATTTATAAAGTACTTACTAAGAAGTTTGTGGGAGGCGACACAGTAATTCTATAGTGGTATAGTCTTCCAGCATTGTTGGTCATGGGGCGACATGGTTTAATGGGCTTAAAGAAAGAGATAAGTAGAATTATGTGTAGAGTCAAGGCGAATTTAGATTAAAAGAGAGAATAAAGCATTTCTAATAGCCATAAAATATGCACTAGGAAAAATTAAATAAAACCAGGTAGTCATAATTAAGCACTCTGGGAAGTGGGAAAGTGGGGCCTTATCTACATTTTCACTTTCAGAAATATTTTTAAAGCTATTCAAAAGGAAAAAAGGTGGAACACACTGCTGTATTTTTTTCGTATTTCCATTTGATGCTGCAATTCTCTTACTGTTTACATACCAGACTAATAGTCTCTTTTATGTAAATGTGTTTCAGGAAACTGATTTTAAAAGCTTATGAAAAGGAACCTGGACCTCACAAGAGAAGATCTCAAAGCATGTTATCAAGACAGACAGGTATCAGCTCATCTGCTTGGGGCAAATCTGGGACCTGAAGAGAAGGGATTAGACTATCACAAAGAGGCAGCTCTGGTAACCCTGCTCTGCCTGCCAGGTTGTAATGCCTGCCTGCGAGGTCCAAAAGCAGCCAGCCCTCTGTACACACTGGTGCAACACAAAACGCCTGGGATTCATGTTTTCTTTCAGCTTGTTCTGAAGCAGTCCAGTTTAAAGACCTAAAAATCCTCAGCAGTCACACAAAACAGTTTCTTATGTGCCCTACATCCAGTTTGCTGCAGTTCAGAGGCTGCCGCCAGCCTGTTCAAATAACATCTGTTGGCATGGCAAAAAAAAAAATAAAATTACTGCAGCATGAGGGTACTACTCTAAACAACATTACAAAAGTTGCCCTGAAGGTGATGGCATGATAGCTACACTGCTATGTAGCTCTGTGTACTCTCCGAAAGCCACCTGATAAGTAGGGTAATTACTCTGGTTGTTCAGCCCCAGATTAAGCTTCTCACCACTGCAATAAGACAAGTTACAAACCAGCCAGTTTAAAGCTAGGCAGTTTTATCTAAAGGGCACTGTAAAAACTAGTATAGCCTAGGAGATTTTCTGAAACCTCAAATTCCCAGCTGCCTTGCTCCAGGGAACAGCCAGTTTTATGTATCAGTTTCCTCCTGCTAAAATAGTTTCCCTCCTTCTCTGCAAGAAAAACACTAGAGACAATGTGGGGAGGAACGTTTACAATGCAGACATGCTCTAGTGTTAAGGCAAGACCACCACCTGACAAACTTCCTGCTCCTGTCAGCAGCAAAATTCCTGTTTTATTTACTTTTAAAGCAACCCCTTCACAAAGAAGGCCCTGATTAACATACTCATCCACCTGAAGATCGTAGACCTTTGACCACAAGTTCTTTTTTATTAATGTAATTGTGTTTCAGAAACTTTAAAAAAACCCCAACAAACTGGAACTAAACAAATACAAGCAAAAGTTTTCCATTCTTTTCGGGTGGACTTCATTACTGGTATTGCATTTTAAATATGAGGTTGCACAACTAAGCGATTTAAAATTTCACAGAAGTTTTTACTAAGCCTGTAAATCATGGAAAAAACCTTTCAAATCAGCCCAAGTATGAGTTCACAGCAGCAACTTTGTATCCATAATTGCAATTCTTCGAATTACTTACCTCTTCGCCAGGATAAATGCCATGTCTTATTCCTGTTCGTCTGGCTTTAGCACTGCATTTGCACAACGGTCCATCATTCATCTGTCAAAAACAAAATAGGATTCTGTTTTTATTGAAAAATGATTTTGGAAAAGTATGTTGGTTTTAATGCCTCGAGTGCCGATGCTTCTAAAAGCCTGTCATGCTTAGATTAAGTGGATGTTCTCAAGCCAATAAAACTAAAAACAGTATAGACTAATGTAAGAAAACTGCACAATAGCATTAGAACTTCATCACTGTTTCAGAAGCACAAGATGGAAAAATGCTCTCAGCAGAATTGTGCTACTCTACTATCATATATATCTTTTCCACTACTTACACATACAGACAGCACACTGTCTGCCTAAAATGAGATTCAAGTCCTAAATGCACACACACAAATATTTACATGCTGAAATCTCCATGTTCAAACAGTTCCAGTCAGTTCACCGACTGAAATCCCATCCCAGATTAACCCCTCTGCAACGTGGAAAGGCTATGGCCACAAGTACATGAACCAGACCATTTGAAGATTTTACTTGTTACTTTAAAAGTAGTAATGGGAACACTTCAAGTGCATCCCGTGAACAGACTAGTAAAAAAGAAGGGGGGAAAAAAAATCCATGATTCTACGATTCTATGATCCACTGTAGTATTCTGTAGGGGCGCAGCAAGCAGCTATATCAAAAAGGGCCTTTGCACACCATATAAAGCTAGTGTCTTTCTTTTCACTTTTATGACCAAGTTCAACACAGGCTATTGGTTACTGCAGTACCCTGAAGCTTTCTGCCCTTAACATGCCCATCGCAGAAATCCAACAAAAAACAGAACACACAAAACAAAAAAACAAACAAACAAACAAAAAACCAACAACCCAGAACCAAACCAGATAAACAAATGCAGTTCCCAACCCCAGGCTCTAAAGGAGTTTTTCAAAGTTTGAATCCAAGAACTGAAACATTCTTTTTAGACTCAGAAAAACCCCAGCAACCTTGCAGTGCAATACAAAACCAGCAGAACTTTCCATGCCATTATAAGTAGTCTGGAATTGGAAACAACATCCATGGTGGGGCTAAACAGTATCATCAGCAAATAGAACGTGAGGAAACTTCAAGAAGCGAGAAAAAAAAACAAATTGTTAATGTGGTCTTTGAACAGTTGGGAGAGGGACACAACTTGTTCCTTTTGATGTTAATTCTCTGACTATTAACCTCAGTTTAATTTCTTCAGACTGGCACAGTGCATACATAGAATCATAGAATCTTTAAGGTTGGAAAAGACGTCTAAGATTGAGTCCACCCATCAACCCAACACCACGTCTACAAACTGTGTACCAAAGTGCCATGTCCACATGCTTTTTGAACACCTAAAGCAGCTTAAGAAGTAGGGCACTTCTTTGGGAACTTAGTCATACAATCTTAACAAAAGTGACATGACAGCTTTTTGTTCACACGTTTTTTCCCCACACTCTGAGACCCTTGAGGAGAGTACAGGCTCAGTGAAACTGAATCATGCTTACAGGTAAAAGTGTACTTCCTCACTGGATAACACAGCCATAAAACAGAAGTGAGTTAAAAAATCCAGTCAACAGCAAATTATTTATCATTCCCCAAAACATAAGAGGCTACTGAGGCTATTGAAACAATCACTTATTTTTGAAAATCTCATCCTTAATTCTTCGAACTGTGCAGCACTAACACCGCCTCTGTCACGTTAAACGTACAGACCAAGACTGAGGGAGATGTGAAGTACCTGTGAAGCCCAGGACTTGGGAAACAAGTCAGATACATACCTGTCTCGTCCCTAAGGACACAGCTCATGGAGAAATATGCAGAAGAGTAACCATGAAGTGATGACAAAATGATGCTGAAACATTACACTTTATATATAAACTATGGCAATGGCTTATAACTTCCTCTGGCCAATAGGGCAACACAAACAAGCAGATAATACTTGTAAGCAAAAGGCCACTGTGGTGGCATCAGCTTTAACAATTTATCTTATGGCAACTGCCAGCACTGCTGGAGATTATCCAAAGTAACAAACACTGCTCAGATTGAAGGGTTGGGAAGATCCATACTAAAAATCTAGTTCCGTGTCAGGCAGCGTACTCGTATGTGCCAGTGTGCATGGCAATCATTCCTGGTTTATGTAGTGATAGTTAGAAAGCATTCTGGCATACCAGATAAATATCCAGGAAAACTTCAAATGCCTTCAAATAAAATCTACTCAAAAGTAGTAAAACATTGACAAGCTCACCGTGATCCAATTTCAGCCCCTTCAGGAAAGATGAAGAGTCAGTCTCAAGAAAGTTTTTGGGAAAGGAAGTTTTTCAGCAGGAATCTCATAAACCACACAGTCCTGAATCGATTCATCCTACAATTATTCCACTTCTTTTCATTTAGCTGCTATTCTGGCCTAGAACATTACTTTGAAGTGTGCCCAAGAGCTACCCAATTTTTTCAGTTACATATCTAAACGGTTCGCTAATTTTGTTTTCCATACAAATAAAACCAGCTAGCTATGCTCGGTCAATTTTTTTTTTTAACTAGAAGCATAAATATGAGTCTGTAATAGAATATTCCCCAGACCTTTGAATTACCACAGTGGCAATAAGCATTGTGGTATCTCTTGGCATTATGATCTGTTGAGGGCTAAACTCATGCATCACAAGAAGTGCTAGAAAAATACATTTACTGAGATGCCATCTGACAATGAGTCAGAATAGACTGTAAAATATTTAAGTAAGAAAGATGAAGATGGCAAATTTGCAAACAAAAACTAGTCTTCTGTGCAATGTACACATTCAAAACAACACTTCATGAGCTCAGCAATTACATTTAATGAGAACTATAATCTCCATGCAATTACAAAAGAACCATTAGACAAGAAATTAGGAGCATTAACTGCATATTTAAAACATTATTTATCATTACGAGCTGAGAGCTTTTAGGTGAAAAATTTGTAAAGGAGGTAAACACGCTGCCTTTTCACCATCCCCAGAATTCATCTGTGTACTTTTATCTCAGGGCTAAGAGGATAGCATTAGTACACCGTTAGCAATTCAGGTTTTATTAAGACTGTCTGAATAATCCCCAGGATTCATGAGCTGGAACCACACTCTTGAAATCACAAGTGCAGTGCTTTGAAGATGATGAGAGAGAAAAGGGGGGTAAAAAATGTGTATTGAAATAGATGTCACTCAGCATGTCCGACAACAATGCAGAATTTTAGGTCTACAGGGGAGAACAACTTTCACAAACACACTACTTTTTCCTCTCACCATACCTGTCCTGGATCATTGTACCACAGTTCTTCATGGAGACGATCAGGGTGTGCTTTTTTACGCTTAATTTCTGCAATGACGTCAAAAACTTCAGAATCTGAACTGCTAGAGCAGCTGCTGTCATCTTCAGAGTCACAGTCTGAGTCAGTGGAGCTCTCTGATTCACACAGGGGAAAAATAAAGTCCGTTGAAAAACACTTCCACACACTCTCTTCCTCAGTAGCAATGCATTCTCTAATGTGACATAACTAACCATGACACACTGAAAGTTATTAAAGTTGTGCATGACGTTCACACTAACGAAAAGAGGGACAGCAAGTGCATTTTTAATTAAAACTGACAGCAAATGCTATTGATATTAAATGCCTGCAACAACTGTATCTGTTTGCATGCATCAGATTGCTGTTTGGCTGTCCAGGAGCACCACTGATCAGTTGTAGAAGAGCAATTTCAGTTACTTCACATTAGAGATTATAGAGCTATAACCAACACAAGTATGAACGTGAAGTTTAAAAGAAAAAAAAAAAAAAGAGAGAAAAAAGGATACACATAAGGTCATAAGCATGAGCTAAACAGAACCTATTGTTTAAAAGTTAATTCTGCTTGCTATGAGCAAAGTCCTTATGTCTAGTTTCATTTTACCTAAAAATGCTCCTGTGTGTAGGAGGATATTGTCTATTTAAGAGTTACAAGACAGCACATATGTACAGAATTATTATAGAATATGTACTGTTAAGACTAATTTTTCAAAATCAATTATTTCTAAGTTCATTATCGCATATTAGAAACCACAGACAAGAAGAAAGTCTGAAACTACTAGCTGAGTGAATCCAGCTATAAGTCTTTTGGAAGTTCTGTTCCGTGAGTTCTCCTCTTTTTTTTTAAAGACATTTTTCTTTATAATAACTGAAACATTTTTTTTTCTGATATATTAGAGGGGAAAACAATGCTAAAGAAAAAAAAAGGAACAGAAGATGGTCTTAAACTTGTTGAAATGTCTCATTTGTAGTCTTGTCAAAGTAATGTAAATAAGTGCCTGGACTTAAAAAAAAACAAAACCAAACCCACAAACAAAACCCTAGAGCCTGATCTCACATACCTCTAACCTCCCGTGGTACTTATTTACAAGTGACTTGTGTTGTCATGTATGTAATATTACTCATTTCCACAGACAATCTGAGCTCCAAATTAAATAAATGACTTCATAGCCAAGATACACAGGATGAAGCCAGGAAGGTTCATCATTCTTGGAAGGAGGGATGCAACGTTTCTTCCATTTCTAAGTCTAAGAGCAAACATACTACTACACTGCCAGTGCTCTGAAATACTGTGAAATGATGCTTTAAAGTAGGTGGATTTATTGAATACAAGACTGTCCTTAGTAAAAGAGGGAGAAAGAAAATGAGAGAATATTACTCGTAAAATATGCTTCCCTTTTTCCTTTTTTTTTAAATCCAGATGTAATTTTATACAGTACGCAATTCAGCATAAGGTGTTATCAAAATGTGTCCTTGGAACATACAGTTTACATAGGTCATACATGCTTAGCTGCTATCAAGTCCTGTGTGCATACACATATATTCCTACAAATATTCACATACACTTGAGTTGTAAAAGTTCTCTGGTAAATATTAATTAGTTGTATAAGTCTAATTTCAGTGTAAATTCAGTGTAGGACCTGTGAGTGTTAAGCTGGAATTCTGAAATCCAAAAGTTCTGCATTGGTCTTTCATGTACTGAAATCAGCCCTTCAGGATCTAAAGGTGCTCTTCGAGTACAGCCCTAGCTCACTACAGAACGCAATTACTGCTAACACAAGGCAGAAAAAACAGACGGCTTTTAACTTAAGTACAAAATAAGACAAACTATTAGACACTACAGAAGCATGGCTGTAGGAGAAGCTGGCACAGTCAGCCAGCCCCAGGGAGCAGTGGAAACGCAGAGCCTTTGGGTCATCAGTAAGAGTGGAAAAAGAAACACAGAGAAGTTGCTCTTGGCCCTGTATTTTAGCCTGGCGCAGGAAAGGAACTCTTACTGCAGAGATCCACAGAAGCGAAGCTTTACACAGATGTATTGAACGTAGCAGTTCTGTCCTGACTTCACCCACATGAAAATATACCTTCTGAAAAACCCTGAAGTTAACTTTGATTCTTAAGTGAATTTAAACATGTGCAAATTTTCTTTTACAAAAGTGAATTCACATTTTATTTAATGTGTTTATTATTTTTCTTTCATCTTTATTGTATCTTTTTATATTGCCCACATGTAACTGACCATGTCATCATATATCTGTATTTCAACTTTAGAATTTTTGACATGTAATTTTTAAACAGTTGATAGGCTCAGATATGAGAGTCTGAAGCAGCTCAATGGGCAGACATTAAGCCTAATTCACACAGCAAGCCCAACAGAGCATCTAAATTAACGTGAAATACCTAAGAATTTCTTGAACTAATGCAACTGACTGAAAAAACATGCTATGAAACACTGAAATGCTGAAAGTATCAGAACAGCTAACAGTTCTCAAAAAACACAGTAAGAAAAACAGCTTTCACTGACTTCTGAGTAGGCAAATTGCAATCAAAACGTATGCCCTGCTAATTCAACCAGTAACTGATACAGCCGGCAGACACTTCACTGCCCGAGATCCATATGGGTGGTGCATGACAATAGAGACAAACTACATTTTGAAAACGGATACTCCTGCATAAGATGACAGTAAGCGGAGTTGCGCAACCAAAACACAATCCAGAAGAAAGATGAATGCAGCGCTACAACAAGCAGCCGTATGAGTTTAACGCCACTACTCTTGCTTCCCTTTTGGAAACAAGAGACCAAGAGCTCCTCAAAGCCTCTTGTGCACCATGCTTTGGCTTATCTGATCATGCTCAAGGTGCTTTCATGCCATGGAAGAGACCTCGGCATAAGACAATGCTGGATACTCTCCATTTTCCCTCAGGCTTTCTGGATAAAGAATCTAGCTCTACGTTAGTCGAAAGCAACAGGAAAACTTCCACAGATACGCAGTAGAAAGGAAGGATTTAAAAAAACATGTATTAACCTACCAACATTATTAAATAGAAGCAACCACCAAAACCAGGTTAACTACAGATTATTCCATTTCAGAGCTTTGTCATCATTTGTACCTACCTAAATCTTCATCCAGCTTGGTCTTTGGTGGCTCCCACGGTGGCCTGGCTGCTTTGGCCTTTGCCTGTCGCTTTCCTAACTCATCGTCAAACTTTTCATACAGATCTCGGAGCTTGCTTGTTCCTACTACAGTAGAGTCCCCCTGTTAATTAAAAAACAGAACAACAACAACAAAAAGATAGTGTTGAAATAGTACACGAACAGAATATGCACCAGCATTTCACAATGAAAAGAAAGGGGGGGAAAGGTGGATCAGTGTAACGTAATAAAGCATGGAAATCCTCATAAGGCTTTAGCATACCATTCCATTGCTCTGTTAGATGAATTAGCAAAGAAATTACTTAACATGCTGGTGCATTATCATCAAACCTTTGGCCTAACAACACAGAACTATGGGTAAGCATATTTAGTAGAGCTCAGCATTGACTTTAACAGGTTTAGAAGAAACAGGAGACCCATGGTAGTATCTTGCAATGAAAAAGAATTTCATCACACACAACAAAACACAAAGCTCAGCTCATTTTGCTGCCTCTTTTGAATCAGCATGAACTCACTCTCCATGTCATTCTCAAAAATACCCCACAACCAACCACAAACAAAAAAACCCCACAAAAAACCAGAAGCTTCCCCTAACACTACTCCACCAGCCAGCATTACTGTCAAGTACAAAGAATCCTGACTTCCTGCTTGTGTACAAAACTCCTCTAAGGTTGTGGGAAGATATGGTGATTAAGGCATCTTTGCTCCATTACAGGTATGGAAAAAAAAATCCACCCTTCCATCCCAGAGACAAAAAGCACCCTTCTTCCATGCACCACTAAACTGAATGAAGACAGACAGAAGAAACTGATGAAAATGGAGAACACCAACAAAGCAAGCCCTTAACAGGGTTAAGACTGAGTTGGTTGGGAGGAGAGAAGGATTAAGTGACACGAAACATCATCCTGCTGAAGGGTTCATATTAATCAAGTAATCAAATAATCAATAAATGACTGTGAACAGTAATTTTAGAGTTCCCTCACAGACATACCACTTGATCCATAGGGTCATTGGAATAATAGCTTTCAGAATGGGTACAGCGAACCCAGACTGGTTTAAGTAATTCCTCATCTTCCTCTTCATTTTTTTCAGATGCATTCTCCTCTGATTCTTTCTCTTTGATAGCGGTGTAATTCTTCTCTTTGCTGGAGCTCTGGTTTTCAGACCACCTTTCTCTGTCCTCCTCCCATCGGGGTCTCTTTCTCTCTCTGCTTGGAGACCGGCTTAGTGGGAGAAAGCAAACAAAAGCAATTCTCTTATTTTAACAGTGACAGTTTTATACTGAAAAACAAATAGTTTGATTCAGGTCAGTACATCATTCTATCACACAAACTACAGCAAAATCTACTTGCATCTCCCTGCTTTTAACACGCAACATAAAGAGTACTTTGTAGTTCTGACATACTATAAACAAATAAAACTGAAAGTGCTTTTGTATTTTAAACCTTATTCAAGAATTAGAATGAAAAAGTATATGCTATTTTAGATTAAAATTCCTACTTGCCTTCTAGCTGACTTTCTTTTAATTTTGTTCCGACGTTAGAAATTCATCACTAAAAATCAACTCACATCACTCACAACTAGAAGTTATAATATAAAGAAGTTTTAATTAATAGCCCACAAACTATTTGCATGATAAAAGAATTCAAGTTTTATTGGGAGGATTATACAGACACCACATTGCTTGTGTTACTCTAACTCTAGCACTCCTTTGAATAACATAACCTGCGATATTCCTTAGGTACTTTAAGAGTAATGTTTTCAGAAGCTGAATGTAGGAAAATTGCCCTTTTTTTCCCGCCCCCAAATCTCCTCTACCTACAAAGCAAATAGGGTGTACTGATTTCAACTATGCAGGATTCAGAAGGAATCTTTTTTTTATCTCAATATATAGAAAAAGCTCCTAAAGGATGATCTAAACACAGAATGATTTTAGATTATCTTGGTACTTTAAAGACTGGAAGCAAATGTAAGTAGTTGTCTTTAGGATGCAGCAGCAAATCTCCCTTCTCCAGAGATTAATCCTGTTTCTAGCTCTACAAGGTCTTAAAATAACTGACATTTGCATGTATGGACAGATGGTTATCAATTTAACACACTCACCTCTTCTGAGTTTCTCACCAGGCACAAACATACATACACAAAACCTCAGATGTGTACCTGAGGCTCTGTGTACCCACACAAGAGGCTGAATGTAACCTTCCTTACCTTCCTCCTCTCTTGTAATCTTTTTTGTAAGATCTGTCGGGTGATGGCGACCTTCTGCTGTCACGGTGCCTATGCCGCTCCCTCTCACGCTCCCTTGGAGAGTTTAAAACATAAGTTAAATGAGAAATCTGGCATTTCATACAATCCACATTTGAAAGGAGCACAGAAGCAGCCTGAGATAACGTTATGCAAAATGACACACATGCTGACTGCTAAAGCCTCAGACATTTTGAATGCTGACCCTCAAGAAATTTGTAAAAGACAGTGACCTATCTCCTCTGCCTTTGTCATAAAGCCACCTATCTCAATACCACAGTCAATTCATACCATACACAGATAAACTCTGTAAACTCGCCACAGGAATCTGCCATTCTTCCTCTTCTGTTACAAGTGGCAAAGGTTAAGATCACTGCGTCTTTAACTATTCTTAATGCCTTAAGAAAGCGTAAGAAAACCTATACCACACACAGTAGCTTTGTAAACACAGCAGTCATACAAGTGTTTCAGGCAAGCCCTCTCTTTCTTACAGCCACCTCAAGCACACACAAAAACTGATAAACACAGAAAATCTGCATCATGCTGAAACTATGAATCTCATCTACGAGACTCAGCTTGCACATAGACATACAGAACTTGACCACCCAAACATATCTCTGGGGCAAAAGAATTTTAAATTAACTGAAGGCTTGAGGAAAAGGACCTGGGGGTGTAGGTCGACAGCTGGCTCCATATGAGCTAGCAGTGTGCCCAGGTGGCCAAGAAGGCCAACAGCATCCTGGCTTGTATCAGAAATAGTGTGGCCAGCAGGACCAGAGAAGTGATCATCTCCCTCTACTCAGCTCTGGTGAGGCCAGACCTTGAGTACTGTGTCCAGTTTTGGGCCCCTCAATACAAGAAGGGCACTGAGGTGCTGGAGCGTGTTGAGAGAAGGGCAATGAAACTGGTGAAGTGTCTAGAGCACAGGTCTTATGAGGAGCAGCTGAGGGAACTGGAATTGTTTAGCCTGGAGAAGAGGAAGCTGAGGGGAGACCTTATTGCTCTCTACAACTACCTGAAAGGAGGTTGTAGCCAGGTGGGTGTTGGTGTCTTCTCCCAAGTAACAAGCAATAGGACAAGAGGGAAAGTCCTCAAGTTGTGCCAGGGGAGGTTCAGATTGGGTATTTGGAAAAAGTCCTTTGCCAAAATGGTTGTCAATAATTGGAACAGGCTGCCCAGGGAACTGGTTGAGTCACCATCCCTTGGAAGTACTAAAAGATGTGTGTAGATGTGGCACTTAGGGACATGGTTTAGCGGTGAGCTTGGCAGTGTGAGGTTTACGGTTGGACATATCTTAAGGGTCTTTTCCAACCTAAATGGCTCTGACATTGCCGTGTACATGAGGCAGAAAATATCACACAGGCAGCTTTCACACTCTGCTAATAGCTGACAACTCATTAGTCCACAATCATTTGTGTATTTGTCAAATATCCTAGTCAATGAGCCCACTGGAATTATAAATATGTGCCTCCGGTGGTTTGGTGGGCTAACAGAATGGGTGAAGATTATTTACAACATATACACGTATGTTTCCATATGCATAATATGAAAAAGAATGCAAATTTTCAAAGCATAAAGTTAATATAAATTATCTATTGTCACTCTTGAGAGGGAGCATATGTGATTTGCTAGAGATGGATGCTGTGCAAAAACACACCAAGGCCAGCAAACAGTTCTCACTGAAATAAGCAGATACATTGTCACGCAGACCTGGAAGCTGTTGGCCTTAAGTAGTAGTCCAGAAGTATCTGAGAAATAAGCTGAAAACATGTACTTTCAAAAGTGAACTTTAAAAATCTAAACAATAAATTGTGAAATTTATGGCAAATATTTGAGTTGTGTACAAAGGGAAGAAAATTCCACAAGCTCATCACACAGGTAAGGGCAGTGCCTTAATGCCAGTTCCATTCGGGTTTAGGAAAATCTTTTTTTTTTGAAATCAAAGTAAACTTACCAAATGTGAAGTTTGGGGGTTGTTTTGCGTTTTTTATTTTGTGGGTTTTTGTTTTTATACAGCTGTCTAAGGTTCTGCAATTAAATCTCTGCATATCTGAATCAAAGTGGCTTCATTTCCACAGGCACTATGTCTAAATTCATGTTTCACACGTGACATGAGAAAACTCAGAGCTTCTAAAATTAGAGCATGTGATCCAGGTACCCTGATAAATATTTACTTAACTTCCCAGTATCTCTTTTTGAATATTCTGACGTAGATCATCAGACACAAAAAGAGCCACCAAGATAGCAAATCTAAGACATCTGAAAGATTTAACTGCTAATGTTTTTCTCTAAACACCACACAGCAAATTGCATCAGGTCAGATCATGATTTGCAAGCTGTTTGTGTCTATCAAGCAGAGGGACAGAAACTTCATTATACATCCAAAAACAAGCAGTCCACACTCATCCACCTGAATCATAAGATGTCAACATAGGCTACAACTTGCCTATTTCTTAACTGGTGTATGCTAACTTTCACCGCAGTCCTCTCTTGAGATCATAGGCTGGCTTACTGAGGTCTTCATCCCAAACAGAATCACACAGGCAGGCCTATGCACTCACTGGGAGGTCCCATGAAGCCTGCATGCATCTGCACTGGTGTGCCACAAGTATGGAGACAGAGCAGGATGAAGAACGCTGCGAAACATGCTTTTCACTGAAACACCTCACTGCAGGGATTAGGTATGAGACTATAAACTCCTCCAGGTGCTGGTTCTCTGCAAATACAGGGCTTACTCAAAGACAGACCAAATTCAAGTAACACCTAGAACCCTAACTCTGGTGCTGAAATCTTGAAATTTGAAGTGCTGAGACGTAACTCTTTGTAAGGCTCAACTTTTGAACAGTCTTTTACACAAAGTTGTGCCAAGTCTACTTTCACACCACATGTGCATAAGTTTCTGTGGTAAATACCCACGAAAGCAGAACACTACTCAGCAATCCGCTCAGTTTTCAAACAAGAACTTCTTTGCTTCCAGCTTCCGTGAACAAGTCTGCCACGCTTGCAAAGGTGAGGCAGAAGTAGCGTACCTGAAAGATGTCCAAACAATAAGTCTTTCCACCAGACCCAAGTAACTGGCTACCTCCCACAACAGAGGAAAAAAACAAGGGTGAGGGAAGAACATAGGTACAAACAAGTATTATAGGACAATAACAGCTCTCCCTCCACAGGCAGAAGATACCTCAAGTTACCTGTTACGCTCATAACTTCTGTGATGAGGTGACAGCCTTCCTCTGTCATATTCTGTCCGGTGCCGACTGCTCTCCTGCCTTCTTCTATCTGGACTCCGGCCTCGATCCCGACGATCCCCATGGCTAGTGGACCGATGCCTGTCGCCATGGATGTGACTGTGTTCGCGATGTCGGTGCTCATCATAGTGCTTACTCCTCTCCGGAGACCGCCGATCACTTTGCGACTTCTCTCCCTGGTACTGACCCGTGTGCCGAAAATGGCTGCTGCTGCCACTGCTGTTGGCAGCGCTGCTCTGAAAGGAGCTAGCGCTGTGCTGATAGCTATTGAAGCTGGGCAGCGGGAAGGATTGCTGTGAATACCCTGCAGAGTACACAGGCTGGTAGCTGACTTGCTGTGGTATGACTGGCGGAGGGGGAGGATGCGGTACTGTGGGAGGAGGCATCAGGTAAGGAAAGGTGCTCTGCCCAGCAGGAGTTCCTGGCACAGCAGTGCTGCTAGGAGTTGGCACTGGCGGAGGAGCGGGAGGGAAGCACGGAGGCACCGGGAAGCTCTGCCTTATCTGGTGGTTTGGAAACGGTGGCCTCATCGGACACTGGCTGATGGGATTCTGTGTGGAAGGGGGCACTGGAGGAGGATAGGGCACGAAGTCTGGCCTGGGAGGCATGTAACCGGTGGCTGGAGGGTTTGAATAGGTGGTTGGAGGGGCAGGTTGCTGGTCATACTGGTATTGTACGGAGGGTTGTTGCGGGTGAAGCTGCCGTAGGTTCTGAGGGCGGTAGGTCTGTGTTGAAGTTCTTGCTCCTGGTCCCCCCTGACCACGGGGACATCCTCGCCCAGAATGGAAAGACATGGCTCACCTTTAATGAGGAAAATAAAAGGCCAGTGTCACACAATTTTTGTAGGATGTCCTTAATGGTTTTGCAGAAACTACTTCCAAAGCGCTGAAATTACAGTTTCTGCCATTTCCTTTGACAGAAGCAGTGAACGATGCCCACTGACTGTCACAGAACTTTGTGCTCCTCAGACCTCTAGTACAGGTCGTTTATGTCCCTTTAAGCTTCTAATTCATGAAAGCACTCTACTGTCTTTAACCCAGAACCTAAACTGGAAAAACATAAACTCTGACTTAGGGCAACGTTAGTTTCAACGAAAGATTTATACAATGACTGGCCAAGGATACAAGCATCTCTAGTGGTACTCACTAGATACTTTGATATAAAGCCTTCAGATACCCCACACCAAAGAAATCACTCATTTTAACAACCGCAATTGTCATCCAAAGTCCCGTAATGAGGCGACTTCTAGAACATGATTCTAAACTTCAGGCAGGATGACTTTATTAACACCTCATTGCAAGTTACCCAGGCCAACAAACCAGGTAAGTTTTAAATGAGATAATTGTCAATGTAAATTGCTACCGAGACCCCAATTTAGTAAAGGACTGAATTCAACAGATATTTCAAAGTATTTTAAGTTCAGTATATTTTTGTGGAATGAGACTCTTGCAGGTTACACAAAAAAAATTATGTTACCTCAATTTCATTTCATGGTTCCCAAGAAATCCCTCACATGCCTGCTTGGCCCTGTTACCTTTCCAGCAATTGGCACTGCTTTGACTAGGCTTAGGTCTTGCACAAAACTATGCATGTTTTTAATGTGTTGTATTAATGTTAATAAATGAAAACCACTGTGCTTCATGAAAGTTAAAATTCATTCTTTAATTATAATATCGTTACGTTTCAAAAACTGGAAAAGAGTCAAAAACACATTCAAATCCTGTTTTCCATAACAGCACGGGAAAGAACGGAGAGTCACAGACATAACTGGAAAGATCACCAGACAAAGAAAACAAAGTCTCCCTTTTACTGATGCTGAAGTACATGCACAGAATATTCTCCCACCTGCTACCATGGCCAACCTGGACTGCTCAGAGCACCGCTTTCAGCTGCATTCTGGTGCCAGTGCTGCAAAAGATGCAGCTTGCTGAGAGAAAGCAGATGACTTCTAGTAAGCCAGCGGGAGAAAGCAAGAAAAATTAAGAAGGAAAGGATGGACATCAATAAGGAAGAACCAAAAGGAGTCTACGTCTGTCCTTGCACGTGCAGAGCTTAGTGGAAGCCACTGGAATTGGCAGTAGTAGCATTCATTGGCTCTCAAGAGCAACCACACACAGGTCAAACTAAGCAGGAATTCCACATGTGTAGGATGTAGCAGCCACAGTGGTAAAGCCTTCCTGTGTCTGCTCAGTACCATCCAACCTTACCTTGTAAAGGCTCACCAAAAAAAAAAAAAAGCGCAGGGGGAAGGGGGAGGGAAGCTAATTTCCATTATTTTGTTTGGCAATAGTGCAACCTTTTGTCACTATTGATTCCAGTCCATCAGATGTTGAATCAATTTTGCTTTAGTTCCCTAGCAATGATCTCACATAGCTCAGGCTTGTAACAGAAAACTGTTTTATACTTTGCTGACATGTACATACACATTTTATTTAAATGAGCTGACCTAAACTCTTATTACCATAAACAAATTAAAGAAAATGGCACTGTACCACGATGCCTTGCCTTAAAGCATGTTTCTTTTTAACGTGCCATAGGATAGAGACAAAAGGTCTTGTTTATCATCTCTCTCAGAGCTTTAAGACTTCCCCAACACCAGAGAACTGCTCTGGTGATAACCACTTGAATGCCACTGCTTCAGAACGCACAGAATCACAGCTGCAAAAAAAATAAAAGAAAATGTACATGAAGTTATTTTAAACACCTCAATTATTTTAAAGCTTGGCCTGCTCCAAACTTCGGTCACATTCAATTTTCATTTAATTAAGTTCAAAAACACTATAAAGGACAAACTCTCCTTTTCCCGTCACCTAGAAGAGGAAACGTACCGCGCTGCCGAAAGCCATCCCACACAAAAACAACCCCACCGAAAAAGCCCTTCTCCGCCCGCAGACCCACGGCCGACGCACCGAGCGCAGGCCGCTGCCGGCCGCCGCCCCCCAGCGCTCCGTACCGGTCTCACACGGCCACCACCGGCTCGGCAGAGGGAAACGCGGCGACAAGACCGACCCCCGGCCGGGCGGGCTCTGCCGCGCCGCCTTCCCGCCACACGGCCCCGCTCCCCGCACGGAAAGGCCACCTCAGCCACA
>VWZZ01004202.1:0-37038 GCA_013399095.1 Psophia crepitans | reverse complement strand
ATTGGTAGTGTGGTGGTGGGGTTTGTTTTGTTTCTTGTGCTTTTTTTTGTTTTGTTTTCTGCTGTGCTGTGCTATGTTCTCAGGACTTGTGCAGAGCACCCAGTGTACATTTTTTTGATATAACAATTTCATTTGCAGTTAATATTTTTTAACTAGGCTCCCTCAATTGCAAATTATGATAATTTAATAAAAAAAAATTCCCCAAGTTAATATGTGAAATGTAAGAATACAAGGAAAAACCTAAAAAGCAAATATGATTTGCCAATAGAGGAATATTGTCTTCCCACCAAAAAAGTCTAAAATCCAAAACATTGCCCTAAAAATGCTTTGTATTTCTGTAAAAAATGACTAGCCTACCCTTTCTTTCTCCCCTGACTCCTGAAAAATTAGTAACTATTCATCCTTTGAATGCTGTTAAATAAATAATGAGATCTGTTTTTCCTTGATTAATTAAACCTGAATATTATCAAGAAGTAGGACTGACAAGCCCCTGTAATAGTTTACTTGTGAACTTGGCCAACCAGCCTGAAGCCTTTACCTCTCCGGTTTTCATTTACAATCATACTCTCCTGTTGGTTTTGTCTGCCTACATCTTCTGTCTCAGCATCCCATTGGGACCATAGTTCAGCAGAATGTATGTTTAATTTCAAAGACTCTTTAACAGACTGTAAATACTTAGCTTTGAAAGCTGTGTTTTTGAAGTCAGGTTAGAAGTTAAGCAGTTGCAAAATGTTTGGCTGGGGCTGTGAAGTATTGCGTTCTCAAGCCTCACAGTGTCCTCCTCACCTGCATTACAGAGAGCTGTCCGCAGTGCTAGAGTAGAGGAATGATCTTAGCGATCAAATTGTTTTTTTGAAGAAGGAGGGCTTTGAGGATTTAGTTTCTCATTTGAAGAGCCTAATTTTTTGCCTCTTTTTTTTTTCTTTTTCAAAGACAGAATATGAGCTTTTGCAAGAATTGTACAATTTCAAGAAGCCTCATAAAAATGCGACAGAGGTATGGTATTTCCTTGTGGGATGTATGAGGGAATGATTATTTTGATTTACCTGAAAAAAATGCATTATGACAAGGAAGGAACCTATGAAAGGTGCTTGATGAAGTGGTCTCCAGTTGAGCTATGCAGCATGCTGAATGCTAATCAGCAGCATCTTGGGAGTTCTTTCCTATTCAACGTTTTGGTTAAACGAGTGAACTGCATAAATACTGAGCACAAGTGTGAAAATGAAGTTCTGTAAACAAGTGGCAATTGACAAGAAAGAAATGAAAACATAGTAAGTCATCTGCAGTCTTTTTTTTATGACTCAACAGGGCTTTGGGGCTTGGGGTTTTTTTGGGGGGGGTTGTGTTTTTTTTCCTCCCGTTCAGGCTGTCCCCTTCCTTGCCGTACCTGTTCTTCCTTGATAGTTGGAGCTGTGCACAATATTTAACCAGTATTTTACCTATTTAGATGTGGAAAGGCTGGTATTATACCACTGCAATGTATTTTTCATTGTACATGTTGTGTGCTGCTGAATTATGGAAATGTCAGCCTGCTGTAGCTGCCGACATAGTCATTCAGCCCTGAGCCCTGACCATGGAGACAGCTATGTTAATGGTCATTACACCAAGTAATTTCTAAACAAGATCTTGTCTTTGCTTTCATAATCTCATCTGAACACTATTACAGAGAGATTAAATACGTATATCACAGATTAATGAATCCCAATTAATATATGTGTATAAAGAAATGGAGATGCGTGGAAGATTGTCAAACTGATTTTCATGGTTTTTTTAGTCAATCAGCAATAAAAACAGTTACCTCTTTAAAAGGTAGTTGAATGTGAAAGGGGTAAAAGTTTTATTGAAGTTGCAATAAATCAATATAATTTCAGGGCATAGGTCATTTACAAAAGCCAGCAAGTTTATAGGATGCAACTGAAATGGTTAACAGGCAGTGAGTAATGGATAGGTAGAGAATTGAACACGGCAAGACATTATTCATGGATAGTTTTATAGTGAGAGAGTCAAAGTGTTTGAAGGTAGAAAACTAGTGAACTTGATGTTTTTAAAAGTTTCAGAAAATATCCTAGATGTCTAGTCTCTTAAAATCTCTTAAAAAAACTTCGTGTAGTTCCACAGTACAGTTAGATGTACATTTCTGTCATACTACAAGATAATACCCTGTTGTTCACAGTTGGTTGGTTTTTTTTTTGTTTGGTTTTGGTTTTTAAGTAGTATAGAGGGGGATTGGATGTGTCTTTAAGGTTAGTTACTGGTGCTGCTTGGAAAAGCATCTTATTCGTACCTCAGGACAGGATCATAAAGCTGTACTTCATGAACGGTTGATACCCTCAGCTCCTCTTGAAAATTAGCCCAAAGTTGACATCACTAGCCAAAAGAAGCAGTATCTGTTATATGATACAAGCAGCAGAATCATAAGAGGGAACTGTTATGTTCTTAACTGTTACCCATCTAGTCAAATGTGCTTTTAAAATAGTTTTCCTTCACGCACCACTGCATGGAGCATTTTTAATAAGAAATATGCCAAGCATTGTTTTTCATATGTTATGCAGGATCTCTTTCTACAAATGTTTGCATGCACAAGTGTATTCATGTATGTAGTACCACTCCAAGGAGATTGCCTCGTTAGGTGTTCTGAAGTTTTTAAGAAAGGGCATAAACCTTTGCAGAATCAGAGCAATGACATTTTTAAAATAATTCCATGTTTTTTCAGGCATGCAGAGTTGAAACAACTTTGAAGCATCAAATAGCCCATTTTGCTTTGTTTTTCTGAAAATACATTTGATTTAGTAATACTCTTTCTTTTAACTTGAAATTAAATTCTCTTTTCATTATAAAAACGTTAAGCTTGTACTCATCTGAGCATTTCAGTGCTACAGAAACAAATCCAACAGTTAGTCATATACAATTTCTTAGCTCTCTCCAGTGTGTTCTACCAGCATGTAGATGTGGCTTTTCTTGTTTTTTGTGAGAAAGACCAAGCAAAGAGAGGTGATTTACTCTGAAGGTGTACCAGCCTCTGCAGGCATTCATTCTGATCCTCTTGAAAAGATGTTCTCTGGCAATGAACCAGTTGTCTGATTCCCTGCTTCCAGTAGATCAATCATTTCAGGATTTAAATCATAGGGTAAGCCATGACACTCTTACCTCCTTTGTTTGTAATGTGCTTTTATATGCGCTTAATTAAAGGAGGACTTGCTGGATTGTGTTGAAGACCGTGTTCATCAGCTAGAAGATCTGGAAGCAGCATTTGCAGATTTGTGTGACAACGATGATGAAGAGACCCTACAGAAGTGGGCTTCATATCCTGGGTAGGAGATTTCTAAATGGCTTAACGTGCAAACAGTAGTTTGGGAACTGATTAGCCCAGCACTTTCCTAACAGAAAAGGAGAGAAGCTGGATAGGATTCGTGCAAGGCTACCTTGTTTCCTTTAGTTCTAGAGAAGAAAGAGTCAGACAAAACAAAAGAAGAGGCAGTCTGCTGTCTTCAGTGCTGTGGTAAGCCTTCCAAGATCAGCCTTGTACAGCTTCAAGCAAATTCTGCTGCCTGTGGACAGAAGCACATTTGGTGACTAAAAATTTAGTGATCCGTGTAAAGCAGAGCCTCAAAAAAGCAACAAACTATGGAGGATGTGGGGGAGGACTTCTTTGATGCTCCTGAAGGCTATCGGCTTTCTGTAGAAAAATGAAAGTGAATGAAAGGCTGTACCTGAGCGACAGCGTCCACAAAAGATCTTAGCACCATCTGCTGTGCTTTTAAACTGAATGGTTTCTGCTGAAGAGAAACAGCAAAAGTCCAAGTTTTCCCTTATAGGAAAATCATCTGTTTTCCCAATCAGATACAGCGGTTAACTGCCAGACCTGGTAACAGTGACCACAAGCATTTTCTATCAAGTTCATATGACTTCAGGCTACAACTGCTTGTCTCCGGGTCAGCCCTAAAAGAAGTCCAAAGAGGTTTTGCCGGGGGCAGGTGTGAGTACAGGGGCTTGTTGAGAAAGACAATAGTACTGATAATTTCCATTTTTCTCAGGTGCAAGATGACACAAAGGGGCAAATTTCATTTTCAAATCTTAGGCCATGATAACTTCTACTTTCTTCTTTTTCTCTCTTTTTCTTTCCTTAAGGTTAAGATATGTGTTTCCAGCTGTTTATGTAACAAATTTTAGTTTTCTTTTAACTCCAGAATGAAGTCACTTGTTCCACTAGTTCACAGTTTGAAAACCAGGATGGAAAGCCCAGACTATGAAATGGTAGGTGACTAGGTAAAAGAGCAGAAAGTAGACAGATTTCATAACTTCCACAGGGAGGGAAAAGATCACACTTCGTTTCAAACTTACTTCTTGATTGAGGACTCTGAGATTTTGGTAGTTTTCCGTTTTTTCATGCCTTATTACTCAGGCCAGCTTTTCTTTTACAACTTCTAAAATTCTACTCTGTATTTAGGCAACATTGATGTAATCTTTCAGGACTGATATCTGAGGCTGCTTTCTTTGAAGACAGGTTTAATTTCACCTGTTGATATACCTTATAGAGCTTAAGGTACTTATTTGTAAAAGGTCAGACCTGTTATCTTCAAGGGCTGTAGCATACTCCAAATTCATAGGAGAAGTACAGTGTACTGGAGAGAATGAAACGATCCATACAACCTCCAGAATTTTATTCTTTTTGTTTAAAGAACAAGTTGGGGAAAAAAACCACAAGTCTTACTACCTGAAGAGGTGTAAGTTACCTACTGGAACAGAAATGGTATCTTAGAGACTTTTTACACGTCATTAATTCCTCTACAGAAATTAAATCTCTGTTTAATTTACATGTAGGTCCATCAAGCTGGTCTGACCTGTGATTATATGGAGCTTCCCCACCATGTTAGCACTGAAGAGGAGATTGAAGGCCTCATACAATCCATTAAAATTCTACTAAAAGATATGCCTAAGCCAACACTTGTGACAGTTGCTCGGTAAGACTACACAGATACCTTTACTTTAAAACGCTCAGACTGTGCTCACGGAGCTAAATGATTCTACCAATATAATACTGGTTGGCACATCTCAAATTCTGTCTTAAAAGTGCAAGCCTTGCAGTGTAGTAGCGACAATTGACATTTGGAAATGTTGATCATAAGGCGGTGACAGTATCTACACAGCTAAGGGAAGGTTCTGCACTGATGGCTAGTTTACTGGGCTTTAGCATAGCTAGCACAGATTTCGAAAGCAATGGCAACATGATGACTTAATGAGCTTCAGCACTGGCTATATAAAGCCTGTGATGAGGCCTTCTGTGGGTTGAGATTAATAGCTGTCACGAGGTTCATGCATCTCCGCTACTTTTATTACTTGTGCTAGTTAGAGCAGAGCCAGTACGGACAAGCCTGCATGGGCTGAAATCACACATTCCTCACTCTCTTGTGCTAGGGTTCGTTGTACTACAGATAAGATTTCTGTTTTCAGTGAAACTTGATGGAAGTGGTTTTCAGCTAATAGGCTGGAAGGGATTTATATTGTAGAAAAGTCTAGTAAAGCTTTTTCTGGGGTAAAGGTTATCCTTCCAGGACTGTAAGGGAATTATTTGGGAGAACAGGATGGGGTTTGAGGCCAAGGACCTGGGAGAACCAGGGATCTGTCCTGGAAGAACTTTAATTTGAAGACCACAGTGTATCTGTTGACAAATTACTGTAATTTAATCACTTCAGAAATACTAAGTGTGCCCTTAAAGGGCAGGTGAAAGTAGCAGAAACTGACATGAAATTGGTTTTGTCAAGAAGAAATAGTATGTCTAATACCCACAATAAAAGAAACTTGTATTTCTTGCTAACTGCAGGGTTATCATCCACTGCTGCAGAGAAAAAGCAGAATCATTTATGTAGATCTTGACAGGTACAAAATCCAAGAAGGGTCAGCTCTTCTTTTTTACTAGTATCTTTGTAGTTCATTAGTAGATACTATAACTAGTATTATATGCCAAGAGATTTGTTTTTTCAAGTTTTCCTAGCTATTTTACTAGTAGCATTTAAATTTTTCAAGTTTAACTTTCCACCAGAACTTTAATTAGATCATTGCTTGAATTTTGACTGGCAACGTGATGTTCTAGAGCAGAACTGGAAGGATGAATAAGTCACAGTCCTGATCTGCTCCAGAATTTCTGTTCAACTGCAGGCAAACTGTTACTGTTGAAAGTAGTGAGGAGAAGCACAGCACCGTGCTTTGAAGAAATGCTGTGAGGCAGAACTCACCACAGTTTGAAAGTAGCTTCAGGCTAGACACAGAGCATTACAAGAAAACAAGATGATGTGATGGTGGTGACATCTGTACTCTTATGGTTTTTTTTCAATTCCTTGTTACAGATCAAGTTTGGATGACTATTGCCCTTCAGAGCAAGTTGACATTATTCAAGAGAAGGTCCTCAGTTTACTAGGTTCGGTGTATGGTACTCTGGATGTGCACTTAGATTACTCAAGCACTTCATCTTCTTTGTGACCTGTCTTCATGTATTGCCCTCTAATGCAGTGGATTAATTTAAATTGCTTATTAGCTATGGTTGTAAGGGGAAAAATACTGTTATTGCAGCAGGTGGCAGTAGAACCCAAGCTGACCAAGAGCTAGTTCTGAGTTGCATTGCTTTTTCCAAGTCAGCTGCATCAGAACTGTTACCTATTTGGCTTCGTTCAAATTAGTTTTGTGATTATTATTTTTACTGTTCTTGCTTCTTAAAATTGCTGCAAGAGAACTATTTTTTGTCTGTAAAATGTATTTTTTCACACGACTTCTGTGTCTGTAAAAAAAAATAATATATGTAACTTCTTAAAATAGATGGATTTATGTAAGTAAAATCTTTTTGATGGGGTTTGGTGAGTGACAGACATGTTTGTGAGTTGCACTGTACCTTTTAAAAAATTATCTCAATAACACCGTTAAGACATTAGGCTTACACAGTGATCTTCGTTAACTGCTGTGCTCAAGATGACCAGGTATCCCCCTGTCATTTCTCTAGAGAAGCTTATGGCTTCTGCCCCATCCACAGAATATCATTTGTATTTATACTCAATTGCATTAATAGTCTTACTTTGCCTTAGATTATTTCATTGGTGACTGGGATAATATCCGTAGTGTACTGACACTGTCTTGGTATTTTCATTTTTACTTATTTTTGAGGACAAAAAGTGTGCATGCATGTGTGCAATTAGACAAAGATTTCCTCACTAAGACATCTCTGAATAGAGGGGGCTGCAGTCCCCTTTCCAGGGGACTATTCCTGTATCTTTCCTCTTCCAACACAGACTTGGAAGAGCTGCTAGCCCAAGTTGGTATCTTGAAGTTACCATGTTTGCTTAATTGTGGCACTTCTTTTCCCGGCTTTCAAATTACCTCAGCCATTTTGCTGTAGTATTTAGTCTGCCTCATCCTTCAGACCATGGTGAATCATGATCAGACTCACATACGAGGTCAGTTAAATGGGAAGTGTGCAGAGGCAGAGATCTAAAGCAGAAGCTGCCGCAAAATCCGCACTAATGGCCTTAGGCCATGGCCAAAAGGGGCATTGGTTCATTTGAAAGCCTTGAAGCTCGTAAAAATCACACATGTGGAGTCGGAGCAGTGAGGGCCAGTTTGATGGCACATGCCTCCATGGGATCATTTTCTGCAGATAGTAAGAGAGAGGGAGGGAAATGTGGCTGGGCTCACTAGAAGGTGTGGGTGCCTCTGCCCTGTGTGCTGAATGTACCTTCTGACAGCAGCAGCCAGGGCCAGCAGGCAATGCTCCAGGTTCTGCGGGGAGGTCAGCCCTGGCCGTCTCACCTGTGGGGGCCTCCACTGGCCCGGAGCCACAGTGGGCCCTGAGGGTTCACTCTTCCCACCCAGACTGCGCAGCCTGATGGCCAGGCCCCCCAGTACCCTGACTGGGGAGAGTCACGGGGGCAGGCCTGGCAGAGCGCGAGGGCTGTGCCAGGCAATGGCCAGCTCAGGGCCTAACACAGCCCGAGCTCACTGTCAGGGTGCAGCAATGGGGGCTGCTCCCTCCTGGCTGGGGGTGGAGGAGAGCCAAGGGTGGCCCTGGCCCCAGTCCTGGCCAGGCTGTGCCGCACCCTCAGGGCACAGCCACAGCAGTGGAGCCAGGTGAGCAGGGCCAGTTGGTGACAGCAGCAGGTCGTATCAGCAGTCCAGAGATCACTGGGAAAGGCATGGAAACAAGCTGGGGCAGTAAAGGCTGTGAGTACCCCAGACATGGGTGGAGGAGGAGACATATTATGGACTAATGAAAAAACCATCCTCTTTCCAGAGACAGCTCTGTATCTGTGTGCAACAGTTAGGGGGCATACTTGGCTGCTGTCATGAACAAGGGGGCAGGGTAGTGATATCAGATCATTTGCATCAAATCCAATGACTTATCCTTCCCCTTTCTCTCAAGATGCATCCTGCCTGGTGCCTCTGCCAGTTCCACAGCATGCTATGAAAAGTCCTACCTTCATCCCATTTTGACAGGGCTGGTTATTTTTCTGGTTGTAAACCCCTTTGAAAAATTACAATTGTAATACTGTGCCTTTGTTCAGTAATCAGTTCAACTTGGTAAATATGTTAGGGAGGCTTTCGTTAGTCCTGGTACTATCTTACTGAACAATAAAGCAGATACACGTTTACCTCATAAATTTATTCATGTGCTACGCTCTTTTTCATGTTGCCCTAGAGGGTTCTTCTCAGTAAAAATACACTTATTCCTAGCCTATATTGTGGTAATCTGTGGTGAGTTTAATGTCAGAAAAAAGGACATTCATTCTTTGGCTCAATCTTTAGGCTACAAAACAGCTGAATATGGACCACGAGACACTTGTCTCAGAAAGGACAGTGACCTTACTGGCTTTGTGGTTATGAGGGCATTGCCTGCATGGACGCTAACATGACAGGTCCACAGAAGCAACTGGCAGTTTATTGTCAGCATGGAAAATTTTAGTATTATCAAGCCAAAAGTTGCTTTGACTGATGTTTCGGTTTGAGAGGGGGGTTTGGGGAAGGGAAAAAGAGGAAAGGCAGAAGTGAGGTTTGTGTTTGTTCTGAAGCACAGATCAAATATTGAAATACTGCAATGAAAACATGGCATGGTGGTGTGCCTGACAGAGGTCAAGCCATCCTCCTTCATTCAGAAAAGCATAGAAGGGGACTGATTTGACAGTAAATTTTGCAAGACGCATCATTTTTCTTTAAGAAGCTTTCCTTGGGCCCAGTAAATTAGATACTGTAAAAAGCAGAGGGCCCAGACTCTCGTCAAATCTCACAGTGTAATTAGGGCTGATTTCTTTAAAACTATTCCCCACCACCACCCTAACTTTTAAAGAAAGTGCCCTAAACAGGAATTCCCTCGATCTACATGCAGTTTTACCTTCTCAGCCTGTGTTTGGAGGAGCTAAGCAGACTTGTAACACCTATCAGGAGACAGGTTCTTAAGGAAGAGTATTATTTCTACAAGAACTGCCCCGTGGGATAGCTGCCAAACAACAGGGGTGCTGATCAGGAATTCTGACCTAAGAAACTGATTTGTTTCAATGTTGTAAATAAAGTCTGTATCTCAATATCTGGATGTAAATCTAGATCACTGCCACACTCATAAATGAATAGCTCGTTAGAAGACTGACAGGTATCTTTCCTCTTGTCAGAAATACGGTCCAGGCAACCGGCTCAGCCACACCAACTTTTCCCCTCTGTTCGTTCCCTCCAGCTATCCTGCGAGCGTTGTCTGCCTCATCGCTTTGTCCTCTGTGGCCAAAGACCTTCCCATTTCCACTGTTTCTCACTTTGGAAACAACTGCATTAGAGAGTTAGTGGCAGGGCCACACCCTGTGGGTCCCACCTACTGGTGGGACTGGACTGAGTTGAGACCCTGGGCACATCCTGGCAGTGAGAAAAGCTACAGCAGGACAGACCAGAGAGCAGGTGGGAAGGAGTCACCCTGGACACAGCCATGGCTCCGAGGGGCTGTGTGGTCTGGGTCAGCCCCTGGATATTTGAGCCCCCACAAAATGCTTAGGACATCTTCAAGGACTGTGATGGCAAGGGACAGGTAACAGCTCCTTGCTGCTACACTTTCCTTCTTACACTTCTCCCCAGCTCCAGCATGGGGTGCTCCATGGGCTGCTGCTCCTTCAGGAAATACCCACCTCCTCTGGTATGGTCTTCTGTCACCAGCTGCAGGGAAACACCTGCCCCACCGGGGCCTCTCCTGGGGCCGCAGGGGCATCTCTCCCTGCGGGGGCAGTGCCTGGAGCACCTCCTGCCCTCCTCCCGCTCTGCCCTGGGGGCTCGCAGGGCTGTTTCTCACGCCGTTTCCCTCAGCCCTGGCTGCCGGGCAGCGCTTTGCCCTCCCTTACCCAGGCTTTCCCCGAGGCGCCCGCCCGTGGCTGAGGGGCTCAGCTGGGCCCTGCGGTGGGGCCCTTGGAGCCGGCTGGAACCGGCTGTGTCTGGCACCGGGCAGCCTCGGCCGCCAGCACAGGGGCCGCCCTGCAGCCACCCACCGCCAGCGCCTGGGCACCCGCACCAGGACGAGCTGGTGTGCTGCAGGTGCTTTGAGACACAGAGCATAGTATCAGCCAGGCACAGCTGTGCTCTTGCACCCTGTGCACTTCTGTTTCTGGCACTAACATAATTCTCTGTGGCGCAGGAGTACCCCGGCACCTTTGATCCAGTGGAGTTTTTCTTGGTTTTTTACAACGCTATTTAAAGTCCAGCAAAGAGCATCTTACTAAAGAAACCCCCAAAACTTTACACAAGCAGTACGTGATCTGACTCCACTTAGTTTCTGTGTGCAATGTATGGCTTTAAGTATCTTGCATCCAAGGCTAGCCACGTCTTCGTGACAGAAGCCATAAGCAAGATGGGTCCATGGGCATGGGATTTATTGTACTGGAATAAATACTTTAAAATAATTACATATGTACAATCTATAATACAGTCATATCAGCAGAAGCGGTAAGGAACTGTAAAAGTGCACAAAGCCTCTGTAGAGCGAATACTAATGTTAACAAATGAAATTAGCTAGTTCAGAGGCAATTACAAGCAAAATTTATTCCTAATAAAATACAATATCCTAAGTGGTGTTTTCTCTTTCCCATTTCAGTTTCATTCCCAAATAAATCCTGTGGGAGGTTTTTTTCCTCTGAAAGTGACAGTTTTCCCTAGAACCAGATTGCTTTCTAAATGAAATGGTTCTAAAACTGTTATTTTCCAAATATCAATACTGAAATGACCGAAAACCTGCTGCAGAAGGTTTTGCTGCTGACTTCAATGAAGTTAAATCTTTTTTCTGAAGAAACCATCAATTCAACTCCTTACAGGATTCAGCACAAAAGCATGCATCACTGGTACTGTGGGCATTTCTTTCCTCCCTCCCTCACAAGCATGCACACACCTCCACAGCCATATCTGAAAACTACTGAAAGTAGACACAGGAAGTCTGACCTTTAAAATCACCTTTTTACTGACCTCCTACCAAAAATAGACCCTGAGGTTGGGTTATTTCTCCATGTGAAGGTGGCCTATGACATCAGGGTGGCTTGGAACAGAGCAGGTTCTAATCCCTTCACTGGTCATCCAGAAATTTGCCTCTCCTACATGGCCACCTGAAGATGACACTGTCAGTCTTCAGCCACCTTCAGCTTAGAAATTGCAGCTTTTATCAAAGAGGTTGTAGAAGCCCAGCAGTTCCTTAAGGCAAGTGATGACAAGGTTTTGCAGATCGCCCTGAAGCAGGCATCTTGGCATGGAAATGGTACAGTCGTAGTGGGGTGAGCTGAGATCCTTACTGGTGCCTCTATATTCCAACCAGGTTGCTGCACTCCAGGCCCCGTATTTCCTGAAGCCAGATTTGGCACTTGCAGTTGGTGAGAACATGGCTGAGAGCTTCTGGGCAAGAATTAAAGGGAAAGCAAATAAAGATGATGTTGTTGAGGTAGTCTACTATAGACCAGCTGGCCAGGACAACACCATCAATGATTTATTTTATAAGGAATTAAGGGATATGTCTAGATCAGCTGCCCTTGTCCTTATTGGTGATCTTCACTTCCCAGACATTGACTGGAAACATACAGCAGACACAAACATGTCCAGAAAATTCCTGAAGCACATTAAAGGTAACTCCTTGGTGCAGGTACTAAGGGAGCCAGTTAGGAAAGGTGTCTTCCTAGATTTGTTTGTAAACAGAGATGATCTTGTGGGCAAAGTGATGATTGGTAGCTGTCTTGATCACAATGACCAAAAAGTAGTTGAGTTCGAAATTGTTGGCAATAGGAGGAAAACTGCCATCAAAACTTCGACCCTGGATATGGGGTGAGCAGACTTCAGGCTGCTGAAGATGCTAGTTCATAAGGTCCCCTGGGAATCTGCTTTTGAAGATTTTGAGGTCCATGAATGCTGGTCACTTTTTAATATCCATGTCTTAAGAGCACGGGAGCAGGCAATTTCAAAGTGTCAGAAGTCAAGCAAGAAGTGCAGAAGGCCGGCTTGGCTGAGCAAGGGATCTTCTTCTAGAACTTAGGCAGAAAAGAAATGAACATTGGGACATTGGGAAGCAAGGACAGAAGACACGGGAGGAATGCAGAGATGCTGTTAGCCACTGTAGAGAGAAAATTTGTACAACCAAAGCTTGATTAGAGTTCAAGCTGTCCAGCACTGTGAAGCACAACAGAAAGGGCTTTTTAAAATACCTTAACAGCAAAAGGAGGATCAGAGTAACATTAGTCTGTTACTTGATGAGGTCAGTCACCTCACAAATAGGGACATAGACAAAACAGAAATGTTTAATGCCTTCTTCACCTCTGTCTTTAACACCTGTGATGGGTTTTAGGACCTCTGAAGCCCTGTGCTGGAAGACCATGACTGAAGGGATGACAGACTCACAGCTGACCCTGAACTTGTTCAAGAGTTGCTGCTCCAGTTGGATGCACACAAGTGTATGGAGCCAGTTGGGCTTCATCCCAGGGTACTGAAAGAGCTGTCCAATGTTATCATGAGACTCTCTCCATTATTTCTCAGTGGTCTTGGGAGTCTGGAGAGGTCCCAGATGACTGGAAGCAAACTGGGCAAATGTTGTCCCAATTTTTGAGAAGGGAAAGAAGGAAGATCCCGGTAATTACAGGCCTGGCAGTCTCACTGCAGTGCCTGGCAAAATTATGAAGAAGGTTATTCTGGGAGTTATTAAAAACTGCTTGAGAAACAATGGATTCATTGGTCATAGCTAGCACGGGCTTACAAGGGGAAAGTCCTGCTTAACCAACTTAATTTCCTTTTATGACAAAGTCACTCATCTAGTTGACCAAAAGAAGCCAGTAGATGTGGTGGTTTTGGATTTAAGCAAAGATTCCGATACTGTTTCTGACAGTATCTCTCTGGACAAGATGTCCTGCACACAGATAGACAAGTCCATGGTAAGTTGGGTGAGCAATTGGTGGACAGGTCAGGCTCAAAGACCTACAGTAGATGGGATTACATCAGAGTGGTGGCCAGTCACCAGTGGTGTTCCACAGGGCTCAATTTTAGAGCCAATGCTCTTTAATGTTTTTATAAATGGTGTGGAGACAGGAATCAAATGTACATTAAGTAAGTTTGCCAACGATACTAAACTAGGAGGAACTGTGGACTCCCTCGAGGGTTAGAGGTCTTACAGAGAGATATGGATCAGCTAGAGAGCTGGGCAATCACCAACCATATGAAATTTAACAAGAGTAAGTGATGGATTGTCCACCTAGGATGGGGTAATCCTGGTTATACATACAAATTTGTGGATGAGAAGCTGGAGCACTGCTTTGTGGAAAAAGATCTGGTGGTTTGTTTGGGTTGATGGCAAGTTCAATATGAGTGAACAGTGAGCTCTGGTAGCCAAAAGGGCCAACTGTGTCGTGGGTTGCATCAAGCACAGCATAGCCAACTGGCTGAGGAAAGTAATTGTCCCACTCTACACTGCACTGACACGATTCCAACCCCCCTGCCATGGGCAGGGACACCCTCCACTAGACCAGGCTGCCCGGAGCCCCACCCAAACTGGACTTGAAGACCTCCAGGGGGGAGCCTCCAAAACTTCTCTGGACAATCTGTTCCAGTGCCTCACTACCCTCACAATAAAGAATTTCCTCCTGATACCTAATTTAAATCTCCCCTCTTTTAGTTTAAACCCATTCCCCCTTGTCCTATCACTACATACACTTGTAACCGGCCCCTCTCCAGCATTCTTGTAGGCCCCCTTTAGGTACTGGAAGGCTGCTATAAGGTCTCCCTGGAGCTTTCTCTTCTCCAGGCTGAACAACCCCAATTCTCTCAGCCTGTCCTCATAAGGGCTCTAGCCCTCTGATCATCTTCATGGCTCTCCTCAGGACCTGTTCCAACAGCCTTTCTTGTCTGAGACTGGTTGCTAAGTGAATTTGGCTGTGTCAAAAAAATTCTACTTGAAATTTCTGCCATTTGTGTCCTTGCTTCTACATAGCCGCTAGAATGATGAGTGTTCTTTACTGACATGTTCTTAAAAAAAGTACAGCTAGACTTGCCTTTTCAGGGATCAAATATTTTCCTTGATGCAGAGACAGCTTCCTGCTTGAATGGAGTATATTCATTTCTCTCTGCAATCAGCACTGCACTAATTTCCACTCTCAAAAGCACCTGTTAGAAAGACAAGATAATTCTTATACCCGTGAAAATTACCCTTCTCTAATAAAGTATGAGTGCAAAGTCCCTGAGTACCCTGAAATTCATATTAGAAAATTACATACAAATGAATTCATTTTGGAAATGCTGTGATAAATTGATAGACAGGCTGCTGAACTGGGGAGAAAGGGTTAACCAGTCATTTCTTCCCAAAGAGGACAGAGGGAAGGGAAACTCAGAGCTCATGTCCAGTGTGGAAGTAGGCATCCCAGAAGGCAGTCATCCAGAAAGAGGAATAATTGGTGAGCAGTGGGTGCCGGTGAGCACCTTGCTGACTGTTTCTGGCTGAAAAGACAGAGTCATCTGGAAAGGTCTAAATTTATACACCAGCACAGACTCCTCTGACAGATGTTCTCTGCCAAATTAAAGTCTAACTCAAGCTCCAGTTCAAGTTCATAGTTACAGATGATCTGTTTATACCACATTTTCCCACAGCTATGATATAATTTAATGTGTCCTTCACTTCCTTTGTGGCTGTTTGTCTTTCATGCAGACTGCAACCAGCCACCTTCAGGTGGTATTGCTTTTTGCTTATATGATTATGCAGTAGTCAGCTTGCAGGTCTCTAGAGGAAAGTTTGGAAAGCAGATGAAAGCCTTCCCAAGAACCTGTCTGTCCATAGTATTGATGACAATCTGCCTGGTCCCCCAGCACAAAGTCACAGGGGGAAAAGCACAACAGCCCTGGGCTTACACCAGGGCTGGGGGACACCTGGAATCCCTTATCCTGGCTGATACACACAACCATGCGCTCTGGTCATTCCTGCCTCAGCTACCCGTCTGACCTCTGGAAACATCAGCTACACCAGATTTTAGAGGCATCAAGATCTGGATCTTGTCAGGGAAATCTACTGTTCTGTCAGGGTAGATTTCCAGCTTCAGAAGCAAAAAGTCAGGATTAATTCCTTGGTGGTCTACACCTGCCATGAAGGGACGAAGATTAAAGATGTAGGGAATGCAAGTTGTGCTTATTGGCTGAAACTAAACTAAAAGGGGAATGAAGGAGATGGAACCCTTCTCTGAAGCTTGAGTGATGAGATTTCTAATTTGCCCTTTGCTTTACCGTGTTTTGTGGAGGGTCTTTGCCAACTGAATGGAATAGCCCACCCCCAATTTGGTAAACACTGCAAAACCAGATTTCTGCATCTTATCTGCTTTTGCGTTTTGGAATTTTACTGTTCCTCTTCTGCACTTACTTGACTTTAATCAAGACGTTGTCAGGATGACTCTGGGAACAGAACTGAAAACATCCAGAAAGTTTTTATATTAAGTAGTTCTCAAGATGTCTGCGTGTCAACATCATTGTCTCCCTGGAAACATTTATCTTAGACCTAGTATTTGCTCTGAGGTTTTCATACCAGTTACACATGACCTTGTGAACACATACTGATATTCTTTAATCATTGCTATTAGATAACTGACTTGTATTAATTAGCCTGGAATAGCAGCAGCATATTACAATGAAGTGCAAGTTTGAGAATGTTGTGGGGTTTCTCTTACATTTAGAATTTAAATTACTGTTTAAAATGACACTTAATTTCCATTTTTATTCTTAAATCCATCAGCACTGATTTTCTTCTGTGTCAAGAAGCCCTTATGTCTGGGGCTGTTTAGCCTGGAGAAGAGAAGGCTGAGGGGAGACCTGATCGCTCTCTACAACTGCGTTAAAGGAGGTTATAGTGAGGAGGGTGTCGGTCTCTTCTCCCAAGTAGCTAGTGACAGGACGAGAGGGAATGGCCTCAAGTTGTATCAGGGCAGGTTCAGATTGGATATTAGGAAAAACTTCTTCATGGAAGGAGTAGTGAGGTGTTGGAACGGGCTGCCCAGAGAGGTGGTCGAGTCGTCGTCCCTGGAGATCTTCAAAAAACACATAGATGCGGCGCTCCAGGACATGGTCTAGTAGGCATGGTGGTGTTAGGTTGATGGTTGGACTTGATGATCTCAGAAGTCCTTTCCAACCTTAGTGATTCTATGATTCTATGATTCTATGATTCTAAGAAGTGGAAAAAACCTGACATTTTTCAGCACTACAGTAAAAGATGCTTTTTTTCTCTTCTCTGAGACACAGGAATCACTTAAGATAAGCCTGCTTGCAATGTAAGCCTTTTTTCTTCAGCTTTTAAGAAGGAAACCCCTTTAAAACTGCATTTATCCACTACTGCTTTGAAACACAGAATAGCTAGCCTTGCTTGAATATGAACTTTATGTTTTAAAATGTAGTATTTGGTGCATCCTTATGAACTGGAGATAGGCAATGATTGAATTTGCATCTATACGTAGATGGAGGATTGGGTAACTCAGACTGAAAGCCACAGAGCTATCCAGAAATGGGCAATAATTTCTTGGACACACAAACTTCATAACAAGTCTTGAAAAGGGAGAGGTTTGGCTTCCTCTTTGACAGAGAATTAAAGCTGAACTGAATGGAGAGTTCAAGTTCAGAAGCAGAATGTAACACCTGCACTTTCTCTTGCTTTGTGTGGGTACGAACAGCAAGAATGCTCTAGGAAGTTTGGCTATTTCCTTCTGGCACGAATGTGTTCCATAAGCTTAAGAAAATCAGAAGGAATGCACAAGGCTTTCTATAGAGGAGGACACTGTAGATCAGCTGGCTTAAGCTACAGTAGCTGGGTATTAGTACTGAACAAGGAGTATGAATCCAATTTTTTTATTATGCAGCAGTAGTAAGGGAACCCAGTGGTATCTATTGACTAAAAATGTCACATACGTTGTCCATATTATCATCTTCATGTGCAAGAGGATACATTTTTGAAAACATTTTTCTTGAGGCTACATCTTATTTTTGTGGATGCACACATGCCTCTGGAATCACCAAAGTGAAACTGAACTTTATGGTTTTCTGCTGTTTTCAAACAACAGAAAGAACACAGCATATGAAGATATTCCACTCCATCCTGGGCTAGACACAGCCATCAGGTTTCTGCCTGAAGAAAAAGAGGCTTATTAAAACCCCAGAAAGGTTGGAATCCCAGTTTGTGTAGGAGCTCATTATATTCAGTTAGCATTCACCTTTAGCTTGAGGAAACCGAAGTCCTGAGATGGAGTCAACAGTCACCCCATGGGTGAACAAACATTTAGGGCTCTGCTATTTTAACCATACTGTAACAGGCAATGATACTAATGAGACTTGCCAAGTGATAGGCTTTGAATTAGTTATTATTAGTTAGAAGAGTGGTCTTAGGTTTGGAGTGTAGGTTCTCCAGAAGGAAACTCTAGAAGAAGCTCAAACAGCAAGTCAAGCCTAATTCAGTCCCTGGGTTAGGTACTGCACTGGAGACAGTTCTCTGTCTTCTAAAAACCTCAAAACTCACTTGCATCCCACAATTGGGATGAATCCAAGGCTTTTCAACATCATGCAGTTAGCATTAGATTCATCACTCACCACTATCCTTTGTGCAGACACTTTCTATGTAATCTAAAAGTGATGTTTGGAAAATTAAATAATCTTGCTTTGTGGTTGTATGCAGCTCAGAGCATCTAAACAGCTAACCATCCTCTTCTGACCCTCCAGTTCCTGGAGCCCCATGAGCTGCAGTTGTGTCCTGAACAGAGGAATCCTTCCTGGCGGTGGAGATACTTGTTATGGTCACTAGGTGGAGCAATAAGTGCGTCATTTGAAAGCTGCGCGGAGGGCTGAAAGTAAGGTGGAAGAAACCTGGAACTTTCGTAAATTCATCCCCTGACTAAACTGTGATCATGAAAAGTAATGGGATAATCCCCTCCTGCGTATTCAAGGATTTTCTGTTATGTTGAAAGCTCAGCACTACTTTTTATCATTGTAATAGCTGATGCATCTCCAAAAAAAACTTGCAAGAAGATAGTATAGTTCCAAGTAAAATGAGATGATAATAAGAAGGATGCACTGACAAAGTATCCTAAGGTATCTAATCTTTAAGGAAAAAAAATCTTCTAATCTTATTAATAAGGGGTTTTTAGTAACAGTTTTGACCCAGGCATGGTATACACATTTTCCCTGCAAAGGTACAGGCCCTACTGTAATGTGCAGGATTTACCATCCTAAGACTGTAAATAGTACTGTTACAGTACATGGGTGTCTTACTTGGATATAAGTTCTTATGTACTCATTTGTCCATCTTTAGTTATGTCCAGATATTTCTTTGTTAAAATCACCTGTAGTGTATCTCAACGGCAGCACGTTGTGTGAGGAAGCACAGACAGGATGCAGGAACAACCACCACATCACAGATTAAATGCAAAGAGTAAATTTGTTTTTGTTACTTTGCCAGCCAGGAGATCCCCCAAGCAGCGCCCAGGCAGAGGCACACAAGCGGGAATGCAGGCACCACTAAGCTCAGTCCATGCTGGAGGATCGCCAACCCTGCTGTTTTGCTGATGCATCTCTAAAATTCCCTTAACGCTTTTGGGGTGTAAGTACCTGTGATCTACATTCCCCCATCCGCTTGTTCCTGCTACCCCCTCATTTGCATGAGAGGTCATGCTTCCACCATGTACCTGCCTTCTAAATTGGACTCAAACTCAACCTCGGAGTCCGAGGATTCATTCCAGATATTTCCATCCCGTTCCTTGGTATCTCATGAAGGTTTTGTGGTGAGAAGACAAACCTGGGAAATCAAAACCTTACTTTTTCCAATCTGTCCCTTCACTTATTAGTCATATGCACTACCAACCACTCGACAGTCCCTTGCAGTCCATGGCACTGCACTGCTTGAGTTGTAATTACTTCTTGCAAAATGGCCTTTGCATCTTAAAAAGTACCAACTTCCCTTTTCAACGCTCTTGTTTTACTCTGTAATGCTACAACTTAGATCAAGAACTCTAAGACCAGTAACTAATGACCATGCCAATCTCCCTGCTAACTTGTGAGAAGACTTTGATGCCACTTTCCATGGCAATCCACACACAGCCGTTTCAGTTGCCTGGGGGGCAATCACCACTCTGCCATCTGTTTCACAAATATTTCCAACAGAGCCAAAGTAGGCAGGAAAGTGGCCACGGGACTCCAGCACTCAGTACGGGGCCATCCCGGAATACCAGGAGTTACCATCGTGGCCTTCCCACTCCCCAACTTTTCTGTTGGCCGTGGCATAGCTCTTCCTGGATCCTGATAACTACGCCAAACGTGTGAGTCAGCACAGGCAGGGTGCAGGAACAACCACAAAACCGTGGGGAAAAGGCAAAGAGTAAATTTACTTTGTTACCTCGCCAACAGGGGGATGCTCTAGCATGGACTGAGCTCAGCGGTGCCTGCATCCCAGCTTGCATGTCTCTGCCTGGGTGCTGCTTCAGGGATGAACACATGGGCAAACACACGTTCACTGTGGTTCTGCAGGATTAAAGTAGTATCATGAATTGTCTATGTGTTAGTGAAGTTATTTCTTCCTTCCTTTCAGGCACAGTTTTTGTTCATGAATGTCAAGTTGGTATAGTCTAAAATCTTTGACTAATACGGGCTGTGCAATGCATTCCAGAAAATGCCAATCTTACATAATTGCAAAGACATTTCTATGTTAAGAGGACATTTGCAAGGTTGTTTTCTACTCTGGCAAAAAGTAATCAAACAAAACCAGAAACAGATATCTCTGCTGATTTCTCACTTCTGCTGGATATGGCTTATTTATTGACCACATGTACAATTACTCCATCACCTGTAACTGCCTTAATTTCTTTTCAACTTATTGCAATATCTATTATGCAGAGCTAGACAATGATATTGTAATGTATAACACCTCTCACCAGTGCTGTAAGGGTGGGCCATGAAGGCCCCTTAGAAATAAACTCACCAGGGAGTATCGGCATAGCAGTGCCATATAAGACAGTGGCTCCACACTGTCTCTTGTAGCTAGATGCCCCTGACAGCCCTGCTGCTCCCTTTGGCACCACTGAGGAGCAAGGATGCCTGCTCTGGATGGCATCTACAGCTATTCCTCAGCTGCAGAGGTGTACAGAGATAGCTCTGTCTTAACTGTGGCTCAGCATCCAAGATGGGCCATCAGACTGAGCATTTTGGTACAAAGAGTAAAAATACCATGCATTTGTGTGCAATACAAAATGCAGATATACTGAGCAGCAACTGTCTTCCGTGTGCATCACCAGCTCTCCACCCCAGCCACACTGCAGTTTCTCTGCTTGTCACTGTGGAATTAAATGAGCTTTTTCAGGGGAGAATGGGACAGGAGATGAGTCAGATGGCTGAGGCTACCATGCCCTCTGTTACCATTTCTTCCCCTCATTGCAGGCTTTCTGTCTGTGCTTCTGGCAGCTCTGTCCTTTCCCTTCCCCTGAGGACTGCACTGCGAGTCGATCTCTCTGGCCAGGGACAGAGCTGGACTCTGGGGCTCTCAAAATCAACTGCATAAGAATTTTCTTCCTGCTGTTGCTGTTGAGCAAGAAAATCACTCCCGAAAGGTCAGTCTTGAAGGAAGACACCCATTTCTAGGAGCCCCAGGATAAGGGTCCTGTCTCCTTATGCCTCCAGTGGGCAGCAGCACCTGGAAGGGCAGGCATCCTCCCTCACCCTCATCAACTTCAGCCACAGATCTGTCTGGGGAGAGGGACAGTCTGGCTAGGTCCACAGCGACCACAGTAACACCCCTGCAGAGGCAGATTAATTCCTTATCTTACTTCCAGCCTGTGGCCCCCTGGCTGCCCCACTTCTCTGTCAGAAGGACAGGTCGTGAAGTGCTGGATCCCTTTGCTGGTAGTGCTCACCTCCCCACAGCCTTACAGGGACTCCCACCTCTCTTCTCTGTCAGGTAAGGGAACTCTCATCTGCGAGGAAAAGCTACTGCTCTCCATATCCCCAAACATTCAATAAATGGCTCTGGTCTGAATTTTCATCTGGTTCTGTGGTGGGTTTTTTTGTTTATTTGTTTGGGTTTTTTTACGGTTTGATTGGAAGTTACTTAGGGCATACATCATTTCAAATAGGGATATTTAGCCCTCTTAAGGAAAGAACCACCTCACTGGAGACACAAATCATTCCAGCCCCCCCTCACTAAATGCTGGTGAAATATTGTCAGCAGTTTCCATAAATGTCCTAATGGTTTTGCACATCTTCTACCACAGTGGACTGCATTGTTTCCAGGGAGTTTTCTTATGGGATTGCTTTCCTTTAGCAGAATCATTAGCATATAATTTTACTCAAGGCCCTTGGCAAAACAAAGAAAAATAATATTGCATTTTTGTTTGTCTTTCACTACATTACAGAATGAGATCCATTATGTGCAAACTTAGGGCTAGACGTCCTAAAACGAGTCTAACAAATGTCTGTCCCTCACCTGCCCTAAGTGATATTAAATCATAGATTTATTCAATGTACAGTATCGGTCACTCAAGAAACATCTCACAGCAGTGTTATTAATACGAAGCTGAGATAATGTGCTGAATCTCACTGTACTATGTTCTGTTCTAATGTTTACGTCCTTTGTACTCTGCTTGCTACGCAGCATCTCTTCCAGACATTCTTGTTATTGCCATAAATGTGTTTTGGAAAACACAAATTTAATAAGGCTCTGAGGTGTACGAAAGCCTTCTGGAACACTCTGTCCAGCACAAGGTGGTCCTTCCCAGCCGCTTGATTTCACTCGGCTCTGAGTGCTAACGCCCAAGGTAACTCAAACACCTGACTTCGATGCATCAAAGCCTGCCTTGGGGGCTTATTCTTTTTACTTCAGCTTTATTTATTTTTTTACTTAAAGGTAGTACAGGTCACCAGCTACCCAATTCCTGTTAACACTGAATTTCTGCTACCGTCTTTGTAATTCCAGTTGCCCGAACTTGAATGCTCCCTTGTTCCAGACAGCCCACTGCTTCTCTGAGTCCCTCCCTACCTTGGATCTAGGCTAGTCATTAAGCTGGGAGGTGGCTGGTCCTCCTCAATTGGCACACAGGGCTAATTCTTCTCAAAAAGCAACTCTGATGTGATAAATTTCAGTCCTTCCTCACACCTTGAACACTGAATAAGAAAGAAAACTGACTTTTTTTTTGTGTGACATTCTGTAAATTCCTGTAACTAAACCCTGATCTTGGATGAATTCTGCCTCTAAATGCTATTTGATTTCAAGTAAATATGGGACTGCTCACAGCCAGCTCATAAGAGGTCCTGAGAAGTGCAAATTAAAAGCTGATGAATTAGTGACTTCCATTTCCCAGCTAGTCCAAAAGTTTCCATTCAGGCAACAGTATCACATCAGACAGAGATCCTTCACTACTAGGATTTTTTGTTTCCTTGTTTATAAATTGAAAGAAGAATAGAAATATGTTTATAAAATATATATGCTACACTAAGTTTTCGTAGGGTGGTTGACAGCAAAAAAAAACAACCCAAATTGCTCAGTCCTTCAGTCCCTAGGAAAGAGATACTGTTCTTGGAGGTCTGACAGATAAAACTGCAGGTTAAAATTTCTGCCTTTTGCAAGGTTATAGATGCTGCTTCTTCTTTTCTGACAAGTCACTTTGTGTGTTATTAGACAGAGCAGAAGAGTAGCAGCAGATCCTTTTTTTTTTCCCCTTTGTTTCTCCAATTTCAAGGAGGCAAGTAATCCCAGCAATAAAACTTTTGCTCTTTCTCCTCCCACCTGCTCATTTTTTTAAAAAATCTATTTCCTTCCCCTTGGCTCTCTCCTCTTTGCTGCTAAGCCTTCAATTCAGTTGATATTTTCTGACTCGAGACAATAATCATTCACACCTCATGCACTCGGAAAAACATCTTTCTGATTAATTTTCCTTTGTACTAATCAATTACACAGCTTCTTTCATGATTCTGTTCTGTTCTATTCTATTCTATTCTATTCTATTCTATTCTATTCTATTCTATTCTATTCAGTTCAGGCAAGAGGAGAAAGGAAAGTTACCCATCCTGCCTCAGACTTTCAGGCTCTTTCTTCTGCCCTTCCCAGTCCTGGCTGCTGTGTTACGGCTGGAAACACAGGTATGCTAGAGCTGTGAGCTGCGCCCAACATCCAGCCTTCAAAATGCAGAAGGCACAAGACACCTCTAAGCCCTGAATGCCATAGTATTATATATCCTCCCTTAGCCATCTCTAATGCCATAGTGTTAAATATCCGACTTTAAGTCACAACCCTGCGCACAGTGCAGAGTAAGTAACACTAAAATCATCAAACTAGACATCTTACTAAGGAGAGGGTAGACAGTCAGAGTCATGCTGCTTGAGCCCTTTGCCAAAATGTCCTTATAATTAGGTCCAACAGCTGAAAAGGACGACTGGTCAGACAACAAAACGCCTGGGACTGGCCCCATAGAAAAAAAAAAACTTGTTAAAGAACTAAATGCTGTTGGGGATGACTTCCCACTAAGGTGTTTCTTTTTGGTGCTGCTTGTGATTCTTCAAGTTTCTGAGGAAACTTTGGTAAATACCTGCCATGAGTCAATAACCTTTTAAAAAGTGACTGGAAACAGAAGAGAGGCTGCTCACTTAAAGGTGTTTTTAGGAGAAAGTTCTAAATATAAATGTGCTGTATTGTCCCTTCTTTCAAGTCTTATGTCCTTCCCTACCCTGCCAAAGACAGTCTCTCAATTTCTATTTCTCCCTTTTGTGTTTCAATGTCTAATTACTCATTTTTGGTAAATATTGGTTAGATAATTTAAATAGAAAAAAAAATGCCTCCCTTTTCATTCATTGGCAATAACAAAGCTTCAGCATTTTATCCTGTAATTTTACTGGTCTGTAAAAAAATTTCATATTGAATTGGTTAAAATTGATTATGCTTTTAGTTTGTTTCAATGTGGAGTCTTTGAAATATTAAGTAATATTAAGGAAATGTATGAATAAAAATAATCTGAAAAAATAGGAAGTTTTAATTGAAAAATATCAAAATATTTCAACTTATACACTTCAGAAGGAAAATACATTTTTCTGATACAAAAACCCCCAAAACATTTACTAACAGCAGCTAAGAACAAGAAAAATATTGTCAACCAGGATGCTAAAATACTGTCTAAATCTTAATGATTGTGGTTTGGTGACTTATGGTACTTAATTTCTTCTATATTTTTCTTCCTGAAGCAGTCCTTGTCATATTTTATCTAATGTGAAAGGAAAAAACACTAAAAAAAATCACCACAGTAGTCTGCAAGTCACAGCAGTTTCCAAGTCTGCTTCCAAGACTTCCCTTCTGGTGACATCCATAGTCCCACAGGAGAAATTGATAAAGTTGCTGAGAGGGCTTTAACAGCTAGACTATTTATTGTAAATAATTTATTTCCTACTTTTATTGTTCTTCCCTAGTAGCAAAAAACATGATCTACTTCTGGATCTTAGAGATCAGTTTGCTATGTGCCCTTGTTTACTTTTTTGCGTGAATGAAAGTTATCTTTCCAGAACCTTTGGTTTTGTACCAAGGAGTTTGTTCCAGATAATATTTGTGTATTTTTTTTCTGAAAACTTTCTTCCACTGTTTGTGGATATTTCTTAGCTTTGATGATTTTCAAAACAGGCCGGTACGTACTTGTTCCCAAAAGAAAGTTATTTTGTCATGAGTGTATGACCATCCTATGTTCAGCATTGCTCTTGGTTTAGACGAATAGCTAGGCTTCTTACCTGGGTATAAAAAGAAAGTGATCATCGTATTGATCTCACTTTGCACAATGGCATATTAAGAATCTCTTAAGACAAGTTCATATGTGATTTAACTTGTAAATATAGGGGACGTATGAACAGTATATGTCATCAATATGTTTAAATATTTACCTGTAGAAAATGTTACACATCGTTATAAACAGCTTGTTGGTCTCTGGTCTTAGAAGAATCTGTAGATAAATTATTTATCTGGAATCTGTACAATACAATCCCTTATGTGTACGTTACTGTGCACCTATAACTGTGCGCACAATCTATAATTATATAGTGTATAACAGTTCATATTTTATTAAAACTAATTTTAGACATACACCGGTCTTAATCTACCTACACTTTATCCAACTTTCTCAATCACAGTGAGTGTTACACTCAGTAAAGGAGAAAGGAAAGAAGGAAATGTTATTCCATTATTTGACATGTTTGTTACTGCAGAATTTTTATTTCTCTAATTCTATGTATATTTCTGATTGACTAATGAAAACACAGAAACCAGTAAGTTGTTATGGAAAGGGTGACTATTAATATACTAAGTACCTTTGATGTTATCTCAAGTATGTTTATTCTCTGAGAGTTCTCTCTGTGGCCAGCAGGATTACTACTGTGGTGATGTTTTGACGGTGTAGTTTTGATTTTCAGAACTATGTATTTCCTAAGGATGGAATAGCATTACATATGAGCTGTCTGCTGGTAAAGGTCAAGTTGTATATATTGTTTTCAGATAATGATAGGTAGAGAGAGGGAAAAAATATTTTTTTTCTTTAAAAAGAAGAATGTAACATACAAGGAAAATAATATATTGTTTGTGTTTGTCAAATTCTGAAAATTGATCTTCCAGCTGCAAAACATAAACCTGAGAAGAAACTTATGGATAAATTAACTTTCTATTTTTCTTTTTTTCCAGAAGAAGAACTCATATATAGACACACATACACAAATAACATGGGTATTTGATACAGCAGAAAAATATTGCTAGCTATGGTTTAGAAGCTGTAATTACTTCATCAGATAAGGAAGATTTTATGACAACAATGGATGCTAGAGATGATTCTCCAGTCCTGGAAGGAAGTGCCAGTGACAGACCTACTTACCTGAACTCTGTAGTAAGTGGCAAAAGGAGCTCAATTAACACTTTAAGCCCTGTCCATTCTGTAGAGGGAGGATAGAGAAACAATTTGGTCTGGAGGAGAGCTGGAGAAATTGTCAATAATATGTAACCTCCTAAAGAAATGAGGCATCTATCACCACAGTGTGAGTGGGAGACTGTCTTCCATCTTCCCTTGACCCCAGATAAGTGCTGATTCTGCTGATCTGCTTCACACAAACTCTACAGATGACTGGCATCTCAGACTTGTCAGCCTCACCCTCCCATAAGCTCTGTGTGAAGATGGAGCCAGGAAGTGGGAAAGAGACATTACAAATGCTCCCAGTGAGGCAGACTCATGAGGCAACTATCAGACTTTACAGAATCATAACACACAGACACACACACACAGAGGCACACAAGCCTTCTGGACCCCCCAGGGACGGAGAGAAGTCTGGTAGCTGCTCAGTCTTTCTGACAAAATGGCATCACGCAGAAGACACAACTGCGTGAGGAACGAAGCCTCCTTAATTCTGGTTGATCTGAGTCTCTTTGATCTTTATCCACTCTGCCGTGGTATGGGCTAAAGCTATCTGTCCCAGGGGTCACTTGTGCATCTAGGGTCAAGCACAGTGGGTGTGGACACAACCATGAGAAACAGTGCAGCAGTCAGAGATGAAGAGGAAACTCACGGATCAGCGAACCAGAAGTTTGTTGGGACCAAAGACAGCTCCAGAAAAGGTGCAGCAGGAAAACACAGTTAAAATTGAGGTCAGTAGCTCAGAGTGCAATGGATACAGCTGTTCTCCGCACCACAGTTTGCCCAAGATAAGGAACTCCTGCACAGCAGTGATACAGAGAGAAAGACATACTTTGACTCTAATGACACTTATCTGTGAATATACTTTTACTACTTTTGCAGGTTTTTCTAACGATGGGATAAAGAGATGCTGGAAGGAATTGTGGGCTCTGAGTGTTTTCCAGGTAATCTGAAACTGATGAGTTTCACGTTGCTGGTGATTGAGTAGGAATTGCCTGACAGTCCAAGGAGAACCGGGGAAGTGTGCATCTTGGGCAATAGCAACGGCAGCAGCAGACAAAATCACCTGAATCAGCCCTTAAATGCAGACAATAGTTATTGCCTGTGGGTTAACGGAAGGTTATAACAATTTTGACTCTTTTGAAAGTTGAGCCCTTTTGATAGTTTAGAAGGCTTTTTTTTATTTGAAAATAAAACAGCTGCTAAAGGTTGTCTCACCACCTTATCTTGCAAAGTGAAACCTGAGACCTCAAGACATTTAAAAGGGCTGGACATTACCTCCTCTAAAAATCAGGTAATCAGTAATATATGTGTACAGCAGATTTCATTCCTACTAGTCTTTAACTGCACACTGAGATACAAGACTTGGAAATAATCACAAAAAATATATAATTTTTTTTTCTTTTTCTCCCAGAGTATTTAATTGCTGTGATAGCTTATCTTAGGCCTGTACTGACAGGCTTTCCCTCTCTCAGTCACCTGGAAGTTTCTAAATAAAATTACTTACTTTGGTTTTATACTTCTTCTTCATATACTTCTTTGTTGTGAGAAAATGAAAGGCTTTCGTGGGTGATTCATTTACTTGCAGGGCTCAGTGTGCCATTTAGAGATGTCTAGGTACTTGGTAATTCTGAACTTTAAATTACCTGCTGTGAGAGCAAAAGCTGCTTCACCCAGAGAGTATGAGACCCTAAGGCCTTTTTCAGTTTTCCCCAACTCAGTGCAACTAGTTATAGCTCTTTGTAGATTTTTACACTTCATCAAATGTGTTTATACTTCAATTTTAACATTCCCTAGATATAAAGGAGATGATAGAAAGCATGTTAAGAATGGTGACAGACCTTTAAAAGGAGATGCCACAAGCTCCACTTCTACTGGAGAAATCGTATAATTGAAAAAACAGGGAGTTCAGAGGGTGAATCACTAGCTGTAATGAGGCAGAAGTGGTGTTTAGTGGCTGTGGCAGTTGGTAGCTGATGGAGAAGACGTGCGACCTGGTGAGAAGGGAAAGCAGAGAGTGAGGAAGCTGTGGAGTGGGTCTGAGGAGCTGCTTGAAACCCAGTGTATGTTGGAAAGTGGCCCGTGATGTACATATTTATAATGAGTAGGGACTGGGGACCATTTGGTTTATTCTCATTAGTCAACTAGTGGGTGGGAGAAGAGTGTTGAAACTAGAGAAAGTAACTGGAGGGTGAGTTTGGGAAGCATGCCTGGAGTTGCATGCACATAGGGAACAGTGCTTCCAGGGAAAATGGATCATTCAAAACTGGTGATGTTGAGTGAGACATGGAGTTAACCCTCTGCTTATGAAAGAAAACTATTGATTAAATTAGCTGCCCCAGACCCAGCTCTTTGCTGGATTATATAGGTGAAACTAGGAAGGGCTGCCAAAAAGGTCTGGAGCAATGTGTACTGTTTAGTCTCAGTAGCTTTGAGCAAACAGTGTTGATTCACCAAATGCATGTAGGCTGACATCTCATTTCTTGAAGTGCTCTCATAATGAAAAGGTCACCCAGGGATTTCTTTCATTGCTGAGTATGTGAACTGTGTAACATTGTAATGTATGTAGTCAGGTGCTGCATGCATTATATCCCTCTTTTTCTCTCAGAATGAGAAAGCATGAAATAAAATGGCAAGAATTTTCATTTTTCAAAAGCATGTTGATTTTTGAGATAGTGGAATTCTAGAGATGAACTAGAAATAACTAGAAAACTTAGGAATCTACTTGAAGAATACCACTTCATGTGGTCATCAACTGAAATAAAGGGAGAACCTGGGGGGGTGAAGGGATTGACAGCCACCCTAAGAAGCAGGACTTGGGGGTGTTGGTGAACAAGAAGCTCAACATGAGCCATCAGTGTGCGCTGGCAGCCCAGAAAGCCAATCGTATCCTGGGCTGCATCAAAACCAGCATGATCAGCAGGTCGAAGGAGGTGATTCTCCCTCTCTACTCTGCTCTTGTGAGACCCAACCTGGAGTACTGCGTCCAGCTCTGGGGTCCCCACTGCGAGAAAGACATGGAGCTGCTGGAGCAGGTCCAGAGGAGGGCCACAAAGTTGATCAGAGGGCTGGAGCAGCTCTCATTTGAAGACAGGCTGAGGGAGCTGGGGTTGTTCAGCCTAGAGAAGAGAAGGCTCTGGGAAGACCTTATTGCATCCTTTCAATACTTAAAGGAGCCTTATAAGAAAGATGTACCACATGGCCACTTGCTCACTCCTCACTCGTCCCTCCAGTGGGATGGGGAGGAGAATCTGAAGAAAAAGGTAAAACTCATGGGTTTGGATAAGGACAGTTTAATAGGACAGCAAAGGAAGAGGAAAATAACAACAATAATACTAATAAAAGAATATACAAAGTGAGTGATATGCAATTCAGTTTGCTCACTGCCTGGAACTTGACGTCCAGCTTGTCCCTGAGCAGTGATCCCTCCCCAGCCAGCTCCCCCACTTATATACTGAGCATGACATCTTATATCCCTTTGGCTAGTCTGGGTCAGCCATCACGGCTGTGTCCCCTCCCAGCTTCGTGTGAAAATTAACTTTCTCCCAGCTGAAAATCAGGATGGGTAGATTTAGACTAGATATAAGGAATAAATTTTTTACAACAAGGGTGGTGAAGCACTGGAACAGGTTGCCCAGAGAGGTGGTAGATGCCCCATCCCTGGAAACATTCAAGGTCAGGTTGGACGGGGCTCTGAGCAACCTGATTTAGTTGAAGATGTCTCTGCTTATCTCAGTGGGGTTGGACTAGATAACTTTTAAAGGTCCTTTTCAACTCAAACTACTCTATGATTCCACTCTATGAGTGGAATTAACATAAGATTGTTCTGCAGAGGCTTTTTCACATATTTGATAGTTAAGCCGCTCAATGATAGCCTTTGTCATCTACCACTAAATTCTCGATAAAAAGGAAAGTTGAGCTATTGGTTGCAAAATGTGTGTGTTGAGACCTTGTCATTGAGATCTTCCTAGTATTAACTGTATTTAAGTGAGTTTTTATTTCCTGTAGTACCTTGGCATTGCTTGCCATAAATTGCTCTGCATGCTTTTCATGTCCTTACCCGATGGCATATACTCTTCACTGTTACTGCTCCCTATTAGTTTAGGACCAGAGTTCCTAAAGCAAGAGAACTCTTCAATAATGCAAAGCCTTTGCATGTGAAATCTCCTGCTTTCTGATGAGGTAAAATGGTACTTGGTGGCTTTCTTCTCAGGCAGAAATGCTGTAATGTGTAGGTTACACTAGGATACTACAGGCTGGAAGCCCAGTCTGACTCCAGCATCTCACTGCAGGAGCCTCTGATTCAGGAACAAGGACATCCCAAACACTGGACAGGAAGAATCAAGGTGTTTTGCTGACCTCCAGAAGATCTGAGGGAAAACTGTAGGTTCTCTAACCCAACATTTCTTGGGGAACCAGCTTCTAGCCTAACTCCTTGATTGTCAGTGTTGACTCTCTTGGTTGCCAAAGCCAGCTGGCCTTTATCTGCTGATTCCTTAGCCATACTTGGGAAATCTAGGTTGTATTTATCCTAACAAATAGCTAATAATAGCTAATATTCTAATAATAGCTAATAAATAGATATGTCTGATATACATCCTCTCTTCTAACTGTACAATTGCTAAGTAGAAGTATGTTTGTTAAATATGAAGAATTAACAGTCCTTGTAAAGGACTGCAATAAAATGACTGCCACAATTTTGATCAAAATGTTTTAATGCTTTCATCTCCTAGAACAGCATTCGCTCAGTTGTGGGCAAGAGGCAACTGTCACCTGTTAAGTGACTAATGTGGCAGCCATTGCAAGCATTTCTGTGCATTGTCTTCAGAGGATCCTCAAGGTCCCTTCAGTCCTGCTGCTCTTCTAAAATCGTGAAATGACTAAAACATCCAGACTCAGTTTTTGTTTTTGTTAGAGAATAATTCTTGCAGAAAGCAAGCAAATTTGATTCTACTTCCTTCTATAAAAAGCAGTGGGGAAGTAGGCTGTCCCTGCCTTCTTCCACCCCCCCAGCACAACTGCTGCAACAGCATGACGTTTTCATCTTCTATCTTTATGTAATCACTTCAAAGTGGTGTTCTACAGCAACAATAAAAAAATGCAGCTGGCATCATCATCAGTCCTGTGCTTGGAAGTACTTCAGGCTTTGGAAAATGTCAGCATTAACAAACTTCAAGCCTCTGTTGTATGAAGCTCAAAGAAGTACTGTTCTATTAGCAGGCATCCTTGATCTGTGAGGTCCTCACTGATGGTATTCCTTTTTTTGGTGAGTCACTGAGAACAAAAGAGGTGTAGTGATTGAGAAGCAGTGAACAGTGTTCATGAGCTGGATTTCATAATAAATACAAAGAAATTTTTACTTAAAATTCACTTCGCATGGATCTACTATGCATATTTTGTGTGATAATGATGCCTATTGACTTATTATGTCAGCATAACATTTCATTCTGATACTTCCACATCAGTGTCCATAAGAAGAGGCATAAATATGATTCATTTTTTCAGTTACTGAAAAAGTTTCCTCCTCATTTTGTACTTGGAATAGTAATCTTTTCTCTGACTAAACATCATTTCTTGCAGACTAACATATAAATATTTGCCAGAAATGTGCTGAACTGTTCTAAGTTAAACACAATCACTTCTATCAAGGGAGGCCTGACTATGCATGTACTGTCAAGCTGAAGTATGTGCTGCTGCTGCCACTTCTTCTTTGCATGTGGATCCTCCTCTCTCCTGCCTCACTATTGAGAAAGTTGGTCTTCAGCTAGAAAAGAACCTTCCTTCAGGCTACTTGTCTGTGTAGTTGTGCTTCTTTCTCTTGAAACTCAGCCTTGACAGAGGACCCCAGACAGACTTGAAGTTGACTATTTCTTTGGATCTGATGCATAAGGTCCTGACCTTTTCTTAGATTAAGCAAGCTCTGATGCTCCCTGGAACATCTTGATCCATGCTTTCTATTGGCTGGCCAAAGAAATGGGTCTTAGTCACATTTTTGTCTCATGTTTTGCAACCAAAAGTGCCTTATTGGGAGGAGAAATACTTCAACTTTCACATGCGCAATTAAAAGACTCAGGGAAGTATGTTTTCAAGACATCACAGGTGTTACATGAAAGTGGTGAAGGCAAAATTGCTCAACAAGTGGGTGGTGTTCTCCTCTGAATGGAGCTACTTACCTGGGATTTTTACTGCTTTTGAACAGCAAGACTCAACAGAAGGGTCGGAGACCCTGACTGCTTCAATATTCAGCCTGCAGACTTTACAAACCTGAAAGCAAACAAGTCCTAACCCTTGTGAAGTGTTGATTGATTCAAGCTTCTATAGGAAGACATTAGCAAATCATCTGTGCTGGTTTTGGCTGGGGTAGAGTTGCTGGGTTTTCTTCACAGTAGTTAGCATGAGGCGATAGGATTTGTGCTGAAAAACAGTGTTGATAACAGAGGGATGCTTTTGTTACTGCTGAGCAGTGCTCACACAGAGCCAAGGCCTTTTCTGCTCCTAACCCCAGCCCACCAGCAAGTACGCTGGGGGTGTACAAGGAGTTGGAAGGGGACACAGCCAGGACAGCTGACCAAAGGGGTGTCCGATACCATATGATGTCATGCTCACCTTTAAAGCTGAGTGAAGAAGGTGGGGGGAGAGATCTTCAGAGTGATGGCATTTGTCTTCCCAAGTCACCATTACGTGTGACGGAGCCCTGCTGTCCTGGGGATGGCTGAACCCCTGCCTGCCATGGGGAGTGGGGAATGAATTCCTTGTTTTGCTTTGCTTGTGCACGCAGCTTTTGCTTCACTTATTAAACTCTTGTATCTGAACCCACGAGTTTTCTCACTTTCCCCCTTCTGATTCTCTCCCCCATCCTGTTGATGGTGAGTGAGCAAGCAGCTCTGTGATGCTTAGCTGCTGACTGGAGCAAAACCAGGACACCATCTTTGTAAAAGTTCAGACTTAGGAATTTGCATAAGAAGAGCTCAACAGAAGTTACTAACTCCAGACAGATCCTTCAAAAATGAATGGTGAGCTAAAATTTATCTTTTGCTACTTACTAAGCCTTTAGGATTTGAGCCAGCCTTTTACATGAAAATGAGTGTTTATTCTTCTGGGCTCTGAACCCTGGGGTTTGGAAGTGTTCAGCCTGGAGAATTACAGGCTCCATAACGACTTACATCCTCTGCATAAAGTTTAAGGACCTGGGAATGCAAGCCTTGTTCTCTCCAGGTACATTCCTCCCACAAAACCTGCCCCAAAAATAGTAAAAACAGAATCACATAATGTCTGAGGTTGGAAGGGACTTCTGGAGGTCTCCTGGTCTGACCTCCTTGCTCAAACAGGGCCAATTAGAGCTAGTTACTCAGGAACATGTTCAGATGACTTTTTAATATCTCCAAGGGTAGAAACTCCACAACTGCTCTGGGCAAACTGTGTCAGTGCTTGGTCAGCCTCACAGTAAAAAAAGTGTTTCCTGATGTTCAGAGAGAACCTCCTGTGTTTCAGTTTGCATCCATTGCCTCTGGTCCTGCCAAAAACACTTCTCTGGAGACTTGAAAGGAATATACATGGACTTATACATCATGTAAAATAACTCAGTCTTTTTTCTTAGCAGGACCTAAGCTTTCTCTGGGGAAAAGCCAGATTATACGATGTTGTCTGCTAAAGCAGGTTTTTGCTAATATTAGCTTTCAATAAACTGTGCAATCTCTGTTCAGGGAACATCCCAGATAAGTCCTGTGTCTTACATCCAGGAGGTGCTCCTAAGATGCAGTTGGAAATGACAGTAGTGTGGTGGGGGTGGGATTAAAACTACTTCAAAGCAGAGACCTCTACAGAGTTGTGAAGATAGATTGCTCTGTCAAGTTTTACTTACTATGTTTTATAATCTAGACTTTTTACTCAGTTTGGGTTTTTTTTTAATTTCTTGAATATTAAGATTCTTCTTTTGAGACAATGTATATTCCTCCTGGTTTCTCACATTGCTCAAGTTTCCCTCTGTACGTGAATGGCAGAGTAATGTGTTCAAGGGTGAATGAGTGAAACTTGATGGTTTTGGAAAGCATTTTCTTACACAATGTAGACCAGAGATCTCTAGCAGATCCCAGGAAATGCCTAATTGTCTTAAGGAAATTTTATCTTGAACTAACCCATCCTGATCCATCTTGTTAAAAATGAAACTTTGAGAGCTTTATACCCATCAAAACACACAAGAAAATTCAGCAGGAAAGACAATGGCATTCTCATTTTTCTTAAATACATGTAAGTACTGGTTCAGATTTTCTTAAGCTGAAATATCTAAAGAATTGGGAAAGAACTATAATGAGGTAAAAACATTTTGCTAAAAAACATTTCTCACTGAGGTGAGCAGCTCCAGTGCCGGCAGGATCCTCAGTGAAGCAGTCCAGCATGGTGCACAGTGAGGTTCCTGAATGGAGGGAACCTCAGGAGAGCAGAGAGACCCACCAGGAGCCTGCAGCTCACACAACAGTGGCTGAAGAGACCTGGGTGAGGTCAGCAGCAAATGTGGCCAAACCTCTCCACACCTATAGCAGAAGCCGCTCAGGAGCACTAGTGACCAGGAGCACCGCGAACAGCGTGGGCAAACGCAAACAGGCTGTGGCACAGAAGTTTGCATGGCAGTTGGCATGGAAGGGTATGCAGGATGGGTGCCGTGGCTCTGCTGACTTGATAGAGGATGTGTAGATGTAGTGCTTAGGGACATGCTTTAGTGGTGGACTTGGCAATGTTAGGTTTACAGTTGGACATGATAATCTTAAGGGTCTTTTCCAATCTAAATGTTTCTATGGGTTCTGTGGCTCATGGTACCTACTTACTGAGGCAGTTTTCTCCTCCGAAGCTAATGGCTTCAGATATAATTTTAGCATCGCAGATTTAACAGGCCTAGTTATCTTCATTCACTGCTCAAAGGTTGTGATCTTAGTTCCTAAGACAATTGAATTATGCTAGAATAATAGCAGCAAATTGCATTCAGATAGGAATAGGAAAAGAGTGGTAGCTTGAGATTGCACGTAGGAACTGAACTGCTCTTTAACATTCATTTCATTTTCATTGTTCTTTTGAAATTCATCTGTACTGAACCTCTCCTGTGGTGACAGTTTGAATGAAATTGGCATTTCTCAATACTACAGTTACTGCACCACTTTATTCTCTTCTCTGAGATAAATCATTCTTCAGGATGATTTAAGTAAGTCAGCACAACTTAAATGCCTCCATGCGAGTGAAAGTTTTATGGGGAATAAACAAGAAGAGTTAGAGACGTGCTCACACCTGCAAGGCTGTGATCTTACTGGCATCATGGAGACATGGTGGGATGGCTTCTGTGACTGGAGTGTTGGAATGGAAGGATGCAGACTCTTTAGGAAGGACAGGCAGGGGAAATGAGGAGGGGGTGTCACCCTCTATGTCAATGACCAGCTGGAGTGCATGGAGCTCCACCTGGGGATGGGTGAGGAGCCAACCAAGAGCTCATGGGTCAGGATTAAAGGGAAGGCAGGGACAGGTGACACTGTAGTGGGGGTCTGCTACAGACCACCCGACAGGAGGACCAAGTGGATGAGGCCCTTTATAGACAGATGGGACCAGCCTCACATTCACAAGCCCTGGCCCTCATGGGGGACAACATGTCCTCTGCTGGAGGGACAACACAGCAGGGCATAAAAAATCCAAGGGGTTCGTGGAAGGTGTTGGTAGTAACTTCCTTCTCCAAGTGGCAGAGGAGCCATTGAGGAGAGGTGCCGTGCTGAACCTCATCAACAAGGAAATGCTGGTGGGGAATGTGAAGCTCAAGAGTAGCCTTGGCTGCAGTGACCATGAAATGGTGAAGTTCAAGATCCTTTGGGCAGCAAGGAGGGTGCAGAGGACGCTCACTACCCTGCACTTCAGGAGAGAAGACTTTGGTGTCTTCAGGAATCTGCTTGGTAGAGTACCATGGAACAAAGCCCTGGAAGGAGGAGGGGCCCAAGAAATCTAGAGAGGCCCAAGGTATTCAAGGATGATCTCCTCCAAGCTCAACAAAGAGGAAGTAAGGCAAAAATGCCAGGAGGCCTGCATGGATGAACAAGGAGCTCTTAGACAAACTCAAACACAAAAAGGAAGCCTACAGAGCGTGGAAGCAAAGGTACCGCCTGGGAGGAAAGCAGAGAAATTGTCCAAGCAGCCAGGGATCACATCAGGAAAGCTAAAGCCCTGACAGAATTAAATCTGGCCAGGGAAATCAAGGGCAACAAGAAAAGTTTCTATAGGTACGTCAGTGATAAAAGGAAGAGTAGGGAAAATGTGGACCCTCTCCAGTGGAAAACGGGAGACCTGGTTACCCGGGATATGGAGAAGGCTGAGGTACTGAACGACTTTTTTGCTGCACTGGCAAGTGTCCTAGCCACACCACACAAGCTGCAGAAGGCAAAGGCAGGAACTGGCAGAATGAAGAACCACCCACTGTAGGAGAAGATCAGGTTCAAGACTATCTAAGGAACTTGAAGGTGCAACGAAGGGACCTGATGAGATGCATCTCTGGNCAGAAGGCAAAGGCAGGAACTGGCAGAATGAAGAACCACCCACTGTAGGAGAAGATCAGGTTCAAGACTATCTAAGGAACTTGAAGGTGCAACGAAGGGACCTGATGAGATGCATCTCT
>VWZZ01004201.1:164863-183334 GCA_013399095.1 Psophia crepitans | reverse complement strand
CCAGGACAGTGGGTTTGGGGTTGGGGGGGTTTTGTGGTGTTTCATTTTATTCGCACCAGGTAACGCCAAAGGTTTAAGCGCTGCTAATTCCTTGGGCCTGGCAAGGATGGTGGTGGAGCTGGGATTTCCTCTGCTGGTTGAAAACAGATGTAATGAACGGAGAGAGGGAAGGAGGGATTTGTCCCCATCTTTCTAGAAAAGGGCCAAAATGCAGCTTTTTTTCTTTGTCCTTTCTGTTTTCCCTCTCTTCTCTTTTCCACCTTTTTGCAGTTCTTTTACGTAGCGATCCCTTGCTGGAAGGTGCTTTCCACGCCGTGCTTTCTGAGCCTTTTACTGGTGTATTATCCCTGCAGGAGATGCTGTGGCGAGGCTGTAGGACCCCATTGCCTTGGTTCTCTTGATGTTCACGGGGTGTTCAGAGATTGGGGCCCCTTTTTTAAAAAAACCAAACCACCCCACAATCTACTCCTGAGTGCTTTTCTAATAAAGCACTAGGTGTTTTTAAAAACCACTTAAGGTGTTTTTAAAATCCGCTTGACACCGATGGATTGCTTTGACCCCTCTTCTGACACAACTTCATAGTGCGCTTGGTCGGTGCTTTGGGCTGCGTTGCAGAGGCTGGTTCCTTTGGCAATGCTATTAGAAATTAAAGAGAAAAATTGCCTTAACGTAGAGTTAGGAGGCCTCAGACAGATGCAAAGTTGCAGCAAAAAGCATCATCCTTGCCCCAAAAGCTGACAAGGTGGGAACGAGAGGCTGCAAGCTGAGGGGGTGCAAGGAGGCAGTCGGAAACCATTGGTGCTGAGCAACGAGCCGAGGGCTCCTGTGCTGCTTGGGGCTCCGGACGTTCCAGCTTGGCTGGGGAGTTGTTTGGGTTGTGTTGTAACACACAAGTGGACGGTGGTTTGCTTCTCCTACCCCCCCCTCCTGAAAACGAGGTTAGCTGGTAGTTCGAAGGGAAACTCAGTGGCTTTGCAAGTGCTTACAGAGGCTTTTTGCCAGCTGGGGTGGAGCTTTGAAAGCCTAACGATGGCAAACGCAGCCCAGGACTTCAGAGGACAGGACTGCTGGAGCTGAAGGAGCTTGCGAGGGCGATGGGAGACTTGAGGAGAGGGCTCTCGAGGCTAGATGCACGGCCCATGCTGTTCTCCTGGCTGTTAGCGTAGGAGCCTTCAAGGATGCCCTCTGGAGCTCTCATGGAGCGTGTTGACGATTTAGTGTGATGTTTAATGTAGCATTACTGAGCTACAGTCGTATAATTACTTGCTTGTATTAGTTTATCCACAAAGCTTTCCTGCAAGCAGAGAGGCACCGGGATGCCTGGGCTGCATCAAACCCAGCGTGGGCAGCAGGGCCAGGGAGGGGATTCTGCCCCTCTGCCCCGCTCTGCTGAGACCCCCCTGCAGTGCTGCCTCCAGCTCGGGGGGCCCCAGCACAGGAAAGACATGGAGCTGCTGGAGCGAGGCCAGAGGAGGCCCCGGAGATGCTGCGAGGGCTGGAGCCCCTCTGCTGTGAGGACAGGCTGAGGGAGCTGGGCTTGTCCAGCCTGGAGAAGAGAAGGCTGGGGGGAGCCCTCAGTGCGGCCTCCCAGTGCCTGCAGGGGCTGCAGGAAAGCTGGAGAGGGGCTGGTTGCAGGGCAGGGAGGGCCAGGCCAAGGGGGTGGGTTTGAACTGCCAGAGGGGAGCTGGAGCTGAGCTGGGAGGCAGCAATCCTTCCCTGGGAGGGTGCTGAGGCCCTGGCACAGGGTGNGGGCTGGGAGGTCCCTTCCAACCCAAACCAGTCTGGGGTTCTGTGCCCCTGGTGAAAGTTTGAAGCCTGGTTAGTGTGGGAGGTGATGGAAGGAGGCAGGTCTAGGAGTGCATAGCCAGTAGCCCTTTGGAAAGTCCTGGGACAGTGGTCCTTCCACAGAAGGGAAGGGAAAAGAGAGGGGAGCATCACACAGTGCCTGCCTTGTGCTCCTATGAAGAGTAATGTGCAAGGGATAATGACCCTGTGGCCACGTGGCTTATCCATTCCTCTGCCACTGGTAGATCTATCCAGCAAGGGCTTTCATGGAAGAGAGGTACGGACGTGTGTCGGGCTGAGTGTCTGAGTTTTTATTTTAAAGAGGACAGATCTAAGTGGTGTCAAACATGATTGCTTTTGTGGAGTCGCTTGATAAGCTGATGTTTTGCAAACTGTCATTAGAAATTCGGTGTTTCTGGTGTGACTTAAGCGATGAGGTGACCAGCCCTGACCGTGTCCCATGCTGATGTTTCTACTGCACCTTGTGCTGCCTTGTGGCAGCCTCAGACTTTGCCGAGGCTTTAAAGATCTCCCCATCTCCCTGGTCAGGTTGTTCCTTGGGGATTTAGAGAAAAGAATAGCTGATTTCATTGCTTCATGAGTCACCTGAAGGTCTTCAAGGTCATGCCTGGAGGTTGAGGTTGACCGGTGCCCACGCTGACGTGCCTCAACCAGAGTTCGAAGTCAGCCGAAGGAGAGCTTGGGCACGGCCGGGGTGCAGAGCGCAGCCCTTGGCTTTGTGCCTTTCCTTTCCTCAGGCTTGTCCAGGGTGAAGCGGGTGGGGAGAGATACTTAGGTGGGCTTAGAGACTCGAGCTTGCTTAAGACTGGCAGGCATCAGCAATAAACTTCTGGTGGTGATGCCAAGGAGGTGGCTGAAGGTGAGAAATGGCAAAAAAAGAGAGGGGAACCCCTGATTTTATTGGTAATTGTTGCGAGTTTTAAGTTTCTAACCTATAAGCCAGTGATGCTAAAGAAACAACATTGGGTGAATAATCCGTTTCCTCAGCTGTGAATGAGGGCAAAGCCGAGGGAAAAGGAGAACTGAAGTGACTTAACCCCGTTCCTCAGGCAAGGTTCAAGAGGATTAAGCTGGATTTGTGCCTGTTTCCCACCGTGTAGACGCTGCCCTGAGCTGAGGGGTTTTGGTCTAGAGTGAGTGAAGGGAATTCCAAAACATTGCTCCTTTCATTCACCCAGACGTGCCCATCAATGCAGCCGATGAGCCGAGTCCTCTGGGAAAATCCTTTTCATTAGGAATCCCGCTAGACGCTGGAAACAGCGTGACGTGAACGCAATCATCCCAGCTGATGCGCCAAGAACCCAGCCTGGATTAACAGAAAGTGAAGCCGGAACTCAACACCCCAGAAGTTGAGTGTTTCAGAGCTTTATTGCCATAAATGTGCCCTCTATGTTTTAATCACAGCTTGGAGGGCATGTTGCTGACCTGGATAGGAGAAGAAATGCACCAACGATGTGGCTGCGCAGCTGCATCCAATGGCTTGCATCCCTTCCCCTTGCGCCGGGCGCTCGGCCGCATCGCCCTGCGCAGAGCAGCCCCCAACACTGGGTGCTCCCACAGCGGAGTTTTGCCTCTGCGAGGAAATTAGAAGGAGAACTGTGAATCAAGAAGCCAGCACCTTGGAAAAATCGCTTCTCAGAGGTGCCTTTTCCCCGCCACCTGCACAGAAACCCTCACCCTCGCTGCGGGCAGTGCTGGGACCGGACCTGCCTGTCCTTTCCTGCGGGTAGGATCTAAAACTTACAAACTGATGCCAAAAAAATGACGGTTTCAGTAAAGCTGCTAGCTGTGTGACGCTTTACAGCGTGCCTCACCTGTAGCCAGAGGCAAGGATTACTTGCCTGCCTCTCTGTACTCAAGAGGCTGATGACTTTATTGGCCCTTTTTGTGCTAATATTGCCTTTCCACTTCACAAATAACTGCTGTGCGGGTCCGCACGGTTAGCATAGCCTCACTAAATCCAGAGCATTAGTCCTCAGCCTGTGTTCGGCTTTGAGGGATGCTCTTTTATTGTTCCAGAGCTGAACATCAGCGTCTGGTCCGACACGAGGTGCCGCTTCCCTTTGCAAACCTGGCTGTGCTCCCGCTTGCCCCTTTTCCTCTCCTCTCGAGGCAGGTTGGTTCCTGATGCTCCATGCTCAGGCACCTTCTTTTGGGACCAGGAGCTTATTTATCGTGTACCTCAGAGCTCTTGTGTCATTTTTCCTGTCTTCCTTCACCTCTGATCTTCCCGGGTGGGGGGGAAAAACCCTTACTGTCATAAGAAGATATGGGGAAAAAACCCCCACCCCAAAACCCGAACAACTGCACCATGCAGAGTAAGATGAGCATCTTCTGTCCTCAGGGTGTCTCGTCCTCAGTCTGGGTGGCCTCGAGCATGACAGTGAGATGGAGCTGCTCTGGGTGCGGCGTGTAGCACTAAGCGGGGAGTTTTCGGGTCACAGCGGGTAAAGCTGGGGTGTTGTGTGTTGACAGCCCCATCTCTCACAGCATGCAGACTGCAGGGATGGGTTTGGGGTGTGTGGCGCTGGGATGCTGTGTGAGCCGGGAGACTTGTCGCTTTTCTTCCTCCTTTGGGTCGCTAGTTTTCCCGTCTTTGTTATATGTCTTGATTAGCTTGGTTGAGCTCTTTTGTGAGGTTTTTCTGCTCTTAGAGGTTCAAGGGTAAGTCAGGAACTCTTCATGCATTTTAAGAAAAAAAATTAGTCCTTTGTCCCAGGTTTGCAACTGCTCTTTCCACCTTTGCATGCTGCTGAGTTTGTGGGAAACAGCAAACTGGGGTGCTAGCTCTCTTGGGAGAGAAGTGTCCACACCGCCGGAGTCCCTCCAGGGGATGCACGTCCTGACATGGCTTGGCAGAAAGGCTTTGTGCTGGAGTTTTCTGTTTTAGCATGAGGGTTTTGGCGAGAGCGAGCGAGGAGACCTGAGTTGAACTGTTATCGATCCTTCCTCTGGTAATAAAGCCATCCGCGGGAAGACAGGGAAATAACGTGGTTGGGTTTTTTTTGAATCAGCACAGCTGTACAGATTTTGCTTTCGCTTGTGTTGAGAGCGATACCCGCTGCAGAGGCTCTCGCAGGAGTTTCTTTTTGATGGATCTTTGGGACCTACAAATCCCAGACTTCAAAGAGAGATTTTAATTTTTTTTTTTTACTTTTTTTTATTCCCCTCTGCTTTTTTGAGGACAAATTACTTGCTCCACCTACGGTCAGAAGCCAGCCACTCCGTGCTGTGAAAGGTGCTTTTAGCTCTCCTACCGGAACGGGGGATAAACAAGCAGTAAAAGAAATAACTAAGGTGGTAGAGTGGGCAGGTTTCTATCTGCCTGGCTAAAATAGGGGGAAGAAAGGTGATCCTCTTTATTTATTATTATTTATTACACATGCTAGATCAGAGGGTCTTTTGAAGACTTGAGACAGTGGTTGAAAGCGTGCGGGATAGGAGAGCGGATAGCCAGAAGTCCTGGCGATAAGCTGCTGTGAAAGCAAGTCCCAGTTTCTCCTTGGCCAGCTGGGCTGGCCACTGGGTGCTCCTTCAGGGGGGCTCAGGGTGCCCGGCAGGAGCAGATGCTGGGCTGGCACGGAGGGGAAAGCGTGAATAGATAAGCAGCCACAGATTGCATGTGTATATTTGCAGTACGCTGTATAAATGAATGCAATACCTAATGATTCGTGGCTGTTGTTTGAAGGGCCCCACTGTTACAGATTTATTTGTCATTTCTTGTAATAACACCGGTGATAATGAATTCATTTGTATTAATGCGGGTGTCGTGGACTTCCGTTGATATCCCGCATTAATTAATGTACCATTAAAAGAAAGTGTCACCCAATTAATATCAAGTAGAAGCAATACTGCCAGTGTCCTGTCATTAGGGTTTCATTTGTAATGCATTGTATTAACGCTCTGCCTTAATGGAAGTCATTTGCAATCCGCAGCACCAAGCCCATGGGGTGCCGTGGGGGTGCCGCTCTGTACCTCTAGTGGCGAGGGTTACCCAGACGGATCGATGGGGACGTGCTGCCGTTAAAAGTGACCCTTGCTACTGCTGGTACATTAACTTCACCCACCTTCTTGACCTCTCCCTGGGTTTAGAAAGTATAAGTTAGTGGCGACAACAAATAAAATGGGATATTAAAAATGAGGAGCTGCCCAGTTTATGGTATCACCCCAGAGCAGAAATCAGAAAAGGGATTTCTTCTCATGCGTGTTGGCAGGCAGCAGTAAATCACGCTGGCAATATGGTTTTGCCACTGAATTTTAATCTGGAGAGGAGAGGTGGTGAAAAATCTCACCTGCTGCCGCAGGTCAGGGCTGCCCTTGCTTCCCTGGACACAGGCTGCCTGTGCCGGCGCCGTGAGCAGAGGCAGGAGCGGAGACCTTGACTGTGGCCACCTGGATCCGCCCGGTTCATGCCCACCGTCTCGCCAAGATCACAGTGGAAGGGACTCCAGGCCGTCTGCGGTGCATGCCCTTGCAAAGGGGGAGATTGGTCTGAACGCCTTTTTCCAGCAGGAAGAGAACAAATCACCCCAGCAGGATTGGACCCGTGCCGTCGGAACCGGGAGCTCTCTGACTGACAGGTTTTCACGTTCTCTGCGTTTGCCTCTGACTTTCAAATGTCTTGTTAGGCCATCTTGGGTTCCCATCTGCTGTCTCTGAACTTGGGACTGATATAATAGCAGCCCAGGAGGGCAGCGCGGGCTGCCTCCCAGCCCTCGCTCCAGCCCTGCCCAGCTCCTCGGAGGCTGGAGGCAGATAATGGGCAGAAAGGGGAGAGAAACACGGCTTCTCCAGCCAGATTCGGCACTGGGTGAGTGGAGCGGTGGTCGTTTCGCTGCCCTTTTCTTCTATCGCCAGGGCAGTGGGAAACAGCCTCTTTACAGGGTGATCCCCGTTCCTAGGAGAGATGTATTTTTTGGTTCAGGTGTAGGACTCTGCATTTACACCTTAAAAAAAATTATATGCATTGGTTCAAACGAGTTGCCGGTAATTGCTCGACATTGACAGCCTGCGCCCTTTGTTTACCCATCTCGCAACCTCTGTGCTTTTGCTCTTCCAGATGATTGGTAAAAATGTCAAGTAATGGGTGAAGACCTGCAGGTTCCCAGCAGGAATCCATTACAAATAGGCTCACCTAATAATATTCCTTGTTTACAGCTGTATTTTGAAGGGCTGCGTTCTAGCTGACTGTGTTGATTTTGAATTATTTTTATGTGTTAATCAATGTCACAGAGCACCAAGTCATGTGGCTTAGAGAAGATGATGTATGTGACTTTCTCTGTCACCTTTTTTGACCAAGATTGTTCTCTGATAGAAAGACGAGAGAGAGAATAGAGCAGGATCTCTTGTCTGTCAGTCTTGTGGGAGGTGTTAATGCTGCGACTTCCATTTAATTCATTATTAGCTGAGAGCTACGCTTGTTATTTTGCCTGGAATTCTGTAGCTGAGAGGTCTGAAGTTGCTCCCGTTAAAGAAACCCCAACACCGTGTTTGTTGGTTGCTCTGCCCGCTCTGCTGCCACTCCTTGGTGTTTGCAGGGCTGCTGAAACCATCAGAAATGGTCCATCGAGCACCTCGGCCATTACACTTAATGCACTTTGGCAGAGGTATCGGCCCCGCTGACTGCGATGCGTCTCGTTGGAGGAGGCTGCGGGTGGCCTGAGTTTGTACCCTTTAATAGCATGAGTCTGTACATGCCTGGATAGCTTATGTGCAAGGCAATTCCAGGTAGCCCTCGTCCAGCAGCAAATGTCACCGCTGACGCTCAGCTTGCAGATGGCCAGATCTCTACTGACCTGATGGACCTGCGTCCTCACGTAACCTATGTTGAGAGAGTTTTGAGGTTGGGTTTGCAAGGGGTTGTCAGCCCAACTCTTGCTTCTCTGTGGTCATTGTAGATGAGAAATGGTGGTGTGGTGGTGGCCGTGAGAGACCTCAGTGCGGCCTCCCAGTGCCTGCAGGGGCTGCAGGAAAGCTGGAGAGGGGCTGGTTGCAGGGCAGGGAGGGCCAGGCCAAGGGGGTGGGTTTGAACTGCCAGAGGGGAGCTGGAGCTGAGCTGGGAGGCAGCAATCCTTCCCTGGGAGGGTGCTGAGGCCCAGGCACAGGGTGCCCCGAGAAGCTGTGGCTGCCCCTGGCTCCCTGGCAGTGCCCAAGGCCAGGCTGGATGGGGCTTTGGGCAGGCTGGGCTGGTGGGGGGTGTCCCTGCCCATGGCAGGGGGTGGGACTGGATGGGCTGGGAGGTCCCTTCCAACCCAAACCAGCCTGTGAGTCTATTCTGTGATTCTAAGATATATTTTGCCTCTTAAACATATTCCAAGAGAAAGAAAGAAAAAATAATTATTGAAATTCCTTGTTCTGACAAATGTATCACAGAATCACAGAATTGTAGAGGTTGGAAGAGACCTCGAAAGATCATCTACTAAAGTATTTTGGACTTTCAGTTATATCCACTTGAGGATGTACATGTAAACCTCATAACCATTTTTAAACAATGGTTCAAAATTTTTTTTTGGGGGGGAAAAAAAATTAAAATCCTGAAGCAGTTTGGCTGAAAACATAAAAGTAAGCATCTGTGTCCCTGCCAGAGCTCTCCCCACCTCTTTTCCAAAGCCAAAACGAGTGATCCCTCATCCACCCGAGCTTTTCTGATCTCTTGGATTGTGCTTCTGTGCTCATGACTTTCTGCTCCTGTAGCTGTGTGTTTGTAGCAGCCCATCTTGGTGGCTTTTTCCATTGCTGGAAAGGTTCTCCTACACAGAGTGTGTCAGCCCGTTGGCATTAGCTTTGCTCCTTGTCGTTACTTCTCAGGCTGCTTGTGCTCGCCTGAGATCCAGGGCAGTAAACACGAGCCTAGGGCGCGGTGTAATAGCTCCAGTTACCTCCAAGTAGGGGCTGTCGAGAGAAATGAGCTTTGACAGACAAAGCTGGTTGGCTGCTTAAATAACCGGTAACAGCACGGGCAGGATGGCTTCTTGAAAGACGGTATGGAGCTTGCTTTCTTCTCGTTGCTCTCTTTCTTCTGGTGCTTCGCTCCCCCGGCTGTTTTCTGGCTGCTTGTTGGCATGCACGGGGCAGGGCTGGCTGGGGATGAGGAGGGACCAAGCACTGAGATGAAGGCAAGGTTGGGAAAGAAGCAGTGCCCTGGCTCTGGTGGTTTGGCCGGGGATGATGGAGGTCGTGGTGCAGCCCCCGTGCAAACCCAAGCCTTTTTCTTCTTCTATTGTTCTTATTAGCGTTTCCTTCTTCTGCCATCTGCCCTCTCTTGCCTCTCCTGGGCTTGCCCCTCAAGCCACGTGCTGCAGAAGTGATGGGTGCCCCGAGGAGAGGCGGCAGAGCTGCTGCGCGCCCCACTTTCGGGGACACCCTGCTGTAAATCACTTCTCCAAGCCCCATGCCAGCAAGAGCAGAGTTCTCATCGGTGGGAAACGGGGCAGCTCTGGGATAAAAAAAGACAGCTTTATCCTACGGGATACCAGAGCATCCTTCCCCATTGCCCTCTGCCCGCTGAGTGCTGCTGTCCTGCCAGTGTGGCGCGTTCCCCCAGGGGTTTGCTGGTTGCGATTGTCCCTTTTTCAATGCCATGTGTTGGGTCGGGATGTGTCCACCGTGAACAAGCGCTCCCGGCTCTACGTGCCGTTATCCAGTTGCTAATTCAGTCTGCAGCTCCAGTAACGTATCTATTCCAGCTGTGTTTATGGTGTTTTCAAAAGCCCCTCAATTGAATTATAGCTCTGCGGTGGCCATTTGCCAGTGTCACCCGATAATGAGGGAGGTCACTTAATAGAGATAGCAACAAGAGATACATATTAACGAGAGCTGATTGAAAGGTGGGGTGAATTTCAACCAAAAAAGAAAAAAAAAAAGAGGGGGAAAAAAAGGAAATTACCGGGTTTTAAAATCAAACTTTGAAATTGGAAATTGCTTGGCTCAGACTAGCAGTAATGCAATTAATAAATGTAATTAAAAGTGTAATAAAGAATACAGGAATTGGAAATCTGTGCACATCCGTGCAAGCATTTAGAGCTGGCACACCAGCAAGGGAGCCAGCCTGGCAGTCGGGCGGCTTCCGAGACGGAGCCTGGGGAGGGAAACCAAAACCTGGGGCTGGTTTTTCCTCTCGCGGAGTCGAGAAGAGAGGGGTTGGCCCTTGTTCTGGCACTGCCTCTGCTGCTTTCTCGTGCAGCAAATGAGACCCGGACGGGAATAGGTGACTGAAATCTGTCCCAGACAGCTCAGGGATGAGGGAGTCAGGATTTCAGCTGTAGCAGAAGAGCACTTGGATTTGGTGTCAGCTCTGTTATGCAGCACCTCTGAGATGCCCTGCCATGAGCAAAAGGCAGGGAACCCCACCTTCCTGCCCTGCGATGAGATGGGATCGGCGAGAGTGCCTTTGACTCGAGCAGAGGGATGTCTGAGCCGGCTTTTAGCAGAGCACAAAGCTGCTTTCATCTGCCCCGCTGGGCGGTGGCGAGAGGCAGGGAGAGGGAAAAAAGCTGCCGGGAACAGCAGCAGGGAATTATTTAAGAGTAATAGGTTGACCTGAGATATAACAGGAACGCGAAGCAGTGAAGCATCTCCTGATGGGAGCAGTCAGCTCGTGCATTGATGCAGGGGCAGCGTAGAGGAGCGGGGGGGAAAGCAGGACCCGCAATAGAGCTGGTGAGACGGTTTCGATGCTGATGTGAAGATCACGGGGCGGGCGGCTCGGTTTGCTGCCTGCTGCTCCAGCCCTCGTGCCCGTCACTGCATGCCCCCCAGCCCGTTTGCGTCGCCTCCTCTCATCCCATCGACCTTCAGACAGCTGTTCGGCCAGATTGCCTGCCGTTTTTCCACATTATTTGCATTGGTAGCGCATGCACGCATCCGCATCCTAATCATTTCTACCAGCTTCTGCTGGGGTGCCGCTGGGTGACTTTGCCCTGGGAGGTCAGATGGAAGTCCTCTGCATGGCCAGCTACCGGGGATGGGGAGCGGGCTTGGAGGCACCATCCCCAAATAAACCTGGGCTCCTCCCAAGTATCGCACGGGTCCTGGAAATTCCCCTTCTGGGATTTGTGCCCGGTTCTTGTTGGCTGCTGAAGGATGGAGCTCGTTGCTGTCAGTGCAGTGGGGTGAGCTGCCGGGTTTAGAGAGCAGCTTTTAGGCTGAGGGTTGCGGTGCGTGCTCGAAGCGGATGTAAGCCTGCAAACCTGCAGCTGGGGCAACGGACCCATTTCTCTCAAAGCCTGCTGCTCGTTTACTTAAAGAACTGGTTGTGAGGGCTTTTGTGTGAGAGAAAGGAGAGGGTCCTTTTGGTATCTCGGGGTGCTCCCGGCACCCTACGTTTCTAGTGCCCAGCTGAAGCGTGTAACAGCCTGTCTGTAGGTTGGAAAGGTGGCTGCATTGAAGGGAAGGGAGTATCTGAGACACTAACTCCCAGATCTCCCCCACTGCATCTCCCACCTTTACTTGGACCCTGCTGTAAGAAAGTCAGCGCCACGTATTCCCCCCCAGCCCTTTGCCCACAGGGCACCCGGTGTCAGGCCAGCTGGATGAGACTGATGGATGGAGGCGCGTTGGAGGTGCTGGCAGCCTGTGGCCCGTGAAATGGCTTTGCTGTGGTGGAAAGCTCTCGAAGACACCGTGCAAATCTGCTCCGTTAGGAGGGTGAGGGGCTGGCTGACAGCTGGAGGGTTTTATACGCTCTGGGAGCAAGCGCCACGGGCCTACTGAAACGGCACGGACGGTGGCTTTTCTGAAACAGCTTTTTCCTTTTAGCCCTGTGTGAAAGAAGAGCTTGTTCACTTCGCTGTACGTATACCTTAAAAATTGTCCCTTCTAAAGTTTTCCTTGATTTGGGAGCTTTCTCCTCTGGAATGCCTCACCCAGCCCATCTCCGGTCCTCATTGCACTGGCACGGTCCTGCCCCTGCTTTGGTCCCTGGCGCTTCTCCAGCACCAACCCTCACACCAGCAGCACTGGCCCTGCAGCCCTCGGGGAATGTTTGGTGGCAGAGAAGAGATTGTGCTCTGATGTTTTTAGGGAGCCCTGCCCGGTGCTTCTCGGGTTCGGCAGCGTAACCTGTCCGTTGGGGCGCGTCGCGCCTCTGAAGGCTGCATCTCCTCCAGGTTGTAATCCACCTTGCATTGGAGCAGCATCCATCAGAAATTTTATTACTAATGCATTTTATAGCGGGCTTTGTAATAAGGTATCAAAGACTATAGGTGTGGCCAGAGTGTGAGGTGTAAATCTCTTAAAAAGGCCCTCTTCTGACAACGTTTTCTTCAGCATTCGCCGCCCTTTTGCAGAGAATATCGTATAAGGCTTCGGTGCCCCAGCTAGGGGGTTAGTGCAGGACGTGTCTGTCTGCTTGCTGACGCTGGAAGGTTGTATGGGAGGTGACGGCCAGGCCAGGGGAGGTGTTTGCTGCGGTGGGCCACACTTGGTCCGTACCCCTGAGAGCTTTTGGATGGAAACACGTCATCTTTCTGGTCACGCGTATTGCCTTGTTGTCCTGCTGCGTTGGTGTGAGAGGGGTAAGGTCTGGGTCTCCCCTTTGGCTCCTCCTGGTACAGCAGCATCCCTTTTTGGACAGGGATTTTAGGGTGGTTCATGCCTTATTTTAATGTAAGCCTGTCTCGTGTTGGTGATCCGCTGGAACGGAGTGGTCTCGTAACGGTTAGAGCTTTGGGCTCTTGTACCTTGCTGCTTTTGGGTTGGTTTTCCTGCTGCTTTGGGTGGCCACGTGTAGCACACCCTGTTACCATTCAGTATTTCTTTCCAGCAAAGAGGACACCCCCTGCCCCGAGCATCTTCCCATAAGATTTTTACAAGAGTTTGAACTTTTCATGTTCATTTATTGCAAAATAAGGGAGGCACAAATGGTCTCGCTGCTCCCAGAGCTGCTCGGGGTGGATGGATATGGGTGCTGGAGCCCAGGTCCTGGGTGCTGAGCTGTCGGATGAAGGATGGGATGCTGGAGACAGGTCGGGAGCGGGTCCTGCTCCCGTTTACCCTCCTCCTCCTCCGTGGGAGGCATCTGTCTGCATGTTTATTTTTGTCTCACATCTGCTGGCATCGTAACAAAGATTTAATGATATGACACAGTTTTGTCACCAGTTCTTTTTTTCTGTAATGAGTGAAGCTTCATCGCTGGCTGCTGGAGAGAGTCAAAAGCTTTAAAAATGAAAAGAAAAATTGGTGACTCGTGTAGAAAACTCACCTGCTTGCCACAAGCACTTGTAGGCTGCGTGTCTGCATTTCTTTTTTGTTTTTTTCCTGGAGAAAAAAGATAGAATTTGCCATTTTTGCCTATCAGTGACCTAAGCCTGACAGCAATTAATCTTTTGCTGAGGAAGAACAGCTGAGAGGGGCACACAGAAAAGTCCTATAAACGGACCAAACGTTTGAAATGCAGAAATAAGGGCTGGTTTTAGCTGGCCTGGTGCAGGACTTACCAGTCGCATCTCCCTGGGATGTGCCCTCTGCCTGTTATTTACCATCAAACGCAAACCCCAGGCAGTTCCGTTTGTACAGATGTTTTGCTCCGTTGTTTAGATGATGGGCTGCATCTTTTGAGAAATAAAGACGTCAGCCTCCCTGCTGAGCAATATCTTGAGCCTGGTTGACCCAAAAATGGCAAGAGGATTTTAAAGATATATGCTGCTTATGCTTTTTAAGGCAGACAGTCTGAAATTCCTCCGAGTCCTGGCTGTGTCCTGTCTGGGTATGAGCATTAAAAATGAGGCCTCTTTTTCTGGAGGACTGTTGATATGGGATGTCTGCACCCCGCAGCTGGTTTTGCCTTGCCAGAGTTGGGGTTGGGTTTTTTTTGGCTTGAATTGAAGCTGGGGAAAGAAGATGCATTATCCCGAGCGCTTCCTCCAGGTCTGCATCCTCTGACCTGCCTGCTGTTGGGAACTAGGGCATGCATTTGGTAGTGAAGTTTTCTCATTGACCTGTGCTTTTTGGGCGGTGTCAGAGATTTCCCCCTCTGTGACAGTGCTGCTTGGCTTGAAGCTCCTGTAATGCTCCTCCTATTGCCTGGGAGCCCTCCTGCCCCTTTCCTAAATTCACCAGTGCCGCGCTTTGCTCGGGCGCTCACCCACGTGCTTGCTGGTGCCCCTCACTTCAAGTCCTGCCCTGGGCTCTCTCAGCCCCTCGGATGCTTTGGTGTGGATATCAGTGACTGTTTTCCAGAGCCAGCCAGATCTTTGTCCAGAGCTGATCCGCCGCTTGCACGGCTTTTGCTATCCTGGCCAATGAGGGGACTTGGTCAGCAAAACAGTAAAATAAGGATGAAAATACGGTAACGGCCAAGTCCGAGCTCAGGCGGTGTCTGGGGGGCTGGAGCTGATAGCACCAAAGCTGGTGACCTCTGTGTCCCTCCAGGCAGCTTCTCCTTTGGAAGGACAAGGAGATGAACTCTCTTCAAAGCCTGCTTTTGGGCTATTGTATGAAATACAATACCGGGAAATCGAGCTCTTCTCTTTCACAACCAGCCTCCCAGCCCCATAATCACGGGTGACCAGAGCGGATTTGCATGTTAAAAGGAGTGGCTAGGGGCACTTAAAAAGAAGAGGAAATATTTTCATCAAGTCTGGCTTTATCCTTGTGAATATTATTCTTCCTGGGGACAATATACCCCAGACCTGATCGGTGCAACTCTCTATCTATTCTTTTGCTGCCTGTCCCCTCCTCCCCCTATTAATGGCTCATTTGTAATGCTCTTCAGCCTGACATTGATACCCTGGTGGCTCGGGGGAAGGAATTTGAGAAGGCGGTTTTGGGAGCATGCGGACCACAGCGGTCAAAGCTGTGGTGCCCTGGCAGCAGCGAGGGGAGGGCTATGGGGGGCTACGGGGCTGCTCCCAGCTAATGGTGGGCTTGGGCAGGCAGGCAGCCCAAAGAGGGATGGGGAGATGCTCTACTCTTGCCTGAGGAGGCATCTTGGAAAGCAAACACCCACCAGAGCCCCCCACAAAGGGCTTTTCCACCCCAACGTGCCTTCAAGCTGACCGAGTCCCAGTTCCTGAGCTCTCCAAATGCACGAGCCAGGATTAACGTGCTCTGGATACAGCACAAAGTCAAGGGCTTCCATGGCAGCGGCGCGGATCTGGATTGAGCAGGACAGAAAATGAGCAACTGTAAGGCAAAAGGGCAGCAAACTGCTGGGACAGATCGGCTGGGGAGGCTGTGGTGTCTCCACCACTGGGAGGCTTTCAGGATGGGAATGGTTTAGCTGTAGTACCGTGACAGGTTTTTCTTGTGAGGTCTAGCTTCTAGCTATATCTTACGCTTTTATGATTGCTGATCACAAAAAAACTCGAAGGTGCTTTAAAAAATAATCCTCAGGCCATGCCCTGCGAGGCTTTCTTTAGCAGCTTGAGTTAGAGGAGGGGGGAGAGAAAAAGAAAGCAAATGAAAAATCTAGGTGGGAACTGCACCCTCTCGCACCTCGGCAGAAGTGACACTGAAAATAGCAGAAAAAAGGAAAGTGGAGTTTTGCCGGAGCCCGAGGCCAGCTTAGATGTCAGAGCGTCCCTGCGATGCCGCGTGGCTGGATGCGAGGGCAGGGAGGCGTGAGGGACGTGCGCGGGTGAGGGTGCAAGAGCGCACCACGCCTGCTCAGCGCTGCTTTCGGGGCCCCGAACGTGAGTTGGAGGATGTGCCCTGGGTTCCTCGTTCTGTCTGACCAAGCTTGCAGCAAGTCCTGTTACTTGCCTTGAGGGCAAGTTTCTGCTGGCCTGAGCCTCGCCAGGGGAAATTCGGATGCTTTGGTTCTTTTCTGGTGCCGTCACCCAGTATTAAACTGTTTAAATCGGGTCTCTGAGCGCGGAGCCCTGATTTTTCATGCTTTCTAGTGGAGCTGGTGGCCTGGGACAGCTGGCTGTGGTTCCCTGCAAGTCTGTGGTGCCTAGAAAGCCTGAAAACGGCTCAGTTGGTTGATCAGCTTTGGCCAAGGAGGAGCTCCACTTGGAAGCAGTGCCCTGTCATCTAAGCTCTGCATCTCCTCAAGTCTCGTTTCCACCTTCTCAGCACTTCACGATACTTCTCTGCAATTTACCGTGAACGAAGTTAACAATTAAACGCAGAGGCTTGGGAAGAGGTTGGCAGAAACAATCCATATGATCCCAAAAAGCTGCTGTCACGTCTCGCTTCTGACCTTTGCCGTCTCTCTCTTTCCAAGGTTTAGCTCTCCGTCAACCCTTAAGGTGGCTATGAACGTGTTCCAAGCGGTCATGATCCGCGCGTCCCTGCAGCCCGGCTTCCAGCAAAGCCTTTTCGCTTGCGGTCTGTGCTTGTGCCTTTAGCGAGACGAGAATATGCATTTAAGATTTGCATAGGAACATGCAGCTGTTCAACCAAAAATGGATAATTGTTCTCCCCGCTGCGAAGTTAAACAATAAGAAGTGCCAAACTGCATTTGCCATTGCTGATTTTGTGCACTCAGCTGCGTATTTTATGCATGTAGATTAGTTCCAGATTTATGACGATTTCCCTGTTAATGCCTGCGTTAATCGGGCCAGGTTGTAGTTGCTGTGGAAACTGTAACTTTGGAGTTTCACCTAAAGTTCTGCGTTGCATTTAATGCTTGAGTTTGTGGTTTGGTTGGGGTTTTTTTGAGCTTCTCTTGTATTTGATGCCTTACGGTGAAAACGGAGAGGGAATCAGCGCTGAAAATAAAAGTGCCTTTGAGCGGTAAACAAGTTTCAGCAAAGAGAGTAATTTTTCTGGAAAGTTGTGATGTCTGGGAAAATAAGGGTTTGTGATAGAGTGCCATCTTGACCACAGCTGTATAACTATTATTATAAATGTGTAACAACTATTATAGCTGCTGCAATACTGTAATAAAGAAAACAGCTGTGGAACTTCTAAATGTCCTGAAAATAGAGGACCGAAGTTCGTGGGTCTCTAGATAGTCCTTCTGGTGGGCAAAGGAAATTGCCGATGTGCGTTTGATGGGAAAATAGGCTGGTTGGACAACGCTAGTGATAATATTTGTTTATTTATTTCCAGAATACACCAGTGGGCACTCCGATTTTCATAGTGAACGCCACGGATCCGGATCAGGGGGCAGGAGGCAGCGTGCTTTACTCCTTCCAGCCTCCTTCCAATTTCTTTGCTATCGACAGCGGCCGTGGCATCGTGTCAGTGATACGGGAGCTGGACTACGAAGTGACTCAGGCGTACCAGCTCCAGGTCAATGCGACGGTGAGTCTTATCCCGGCCGTTGCAGGGGAGGAGGCGTTTTGTGGAGGGATTGCAATGGGGAAGGAGCTGCTGCTTCTTTATTTTATTGCTCCGTTCTGGTATCTTCTCGGGCACAATCAGGATTTTCCACTTTATAAAGGTAGTATAGCGATACGGCGCCTGGGTGGTTTCAGCTCGTGGAGCACAGCTGTGCCTCTCCAACAGCATCGTACGCATGGCAGGGCTTCCGCATAAAGGCGAGCAGCTCCCTCAGTAAAGACATCCAGTACAGGGCACACAGACCGCTGACTCCTCCGGTGTCGTTCCTTGTGCGTCATGGCGTATTACAAGTGGGTTTGCCTGTATTAAAGTCCCTGAACCTCATTCAGCTAAAGCTGAGTTTGGACACCAAGAGTTAAAATTTTGGTGGACAGAGGAGAAACCGATGTCCTAATCACAGTCAATACCACCATACTGGGAGGGGGACCCCTGGGAGACATATGTCTCTTGGAGCACAAGTCTTACAAGGAGCGGCTGAGGGAACTGGGGTGGTTTAGCCTGGAGAAGAAGCTGAGGGGAGACCTTATTGCTCTCTGCAACTCCCTGACAGGAGGGTGTGGGGACAGGGGGTGTTGGTCTCTTCTCCCATGCAACAAGTGATAGGATGAAAGGAAATGGCCTCAAATTGCTCCAGGGGAGGTTTAGGTTGGGTATTAGGAAAAATTTCTTTACTGAAAGAGTGGTCAGGGCTTGGAACAGGCTGCCCAGGGAGGTCATGAAGTCACCGTCCCTGGGGGTGTTCAAAAAGGGTGTAGCCGTGGCACTGAAGGACATGGTTTAGTAGGCATGGTGGGGTTGGGTGACGGTTGGACTTGATGATCCTCGAGGTCTTTTCCAACCTTAAAAGTCTATGATTCCATGTCCGGGTGGCCATCATGGCAAATTCATTCCCCACATGAATGGGAAACTTCTTTCCTGATGCCAGATCTAGCGAGTGCTCAATAGGGAGCATGTGAATGAGGAGCACCTTGGCAGCAGGTGCCTGGGTGATGGCTCCTTTCCTATCTCAAATGCGACAGAGGAAGGTGAGATTCAGCCCTACAATACATCTGACCAACTTTGCATTTGGGGGGGGGAACCCTTCCCAGTCCCTTCAGGCAGCTGGCTAGAGCTCTTGATGCATGTGATTTAATCAAGATCATTGTCTTGATGCAAAACCACAAATGTCACGAGGGAGGATCCAGAGGGCTGTGTGGGGCTGCTTTTATCTCCACAACCACGGAGAGTGGGCATTCACGGACTGCAGGGCCACAGGCAAACCGCTCAACCTTTCAGCCCAATCCCTGATTGTTTGAGGCTGTGGAATTTTCCCGAGGAGCTTATGTTTCCTAGGCTGCACCAAACCCAGCATGGGCAGCAGGGCCAGGGAGGGGATTCTGCCCCTCTGCCCCGCTCTGCTGAGACCCCCCTGCAGTGCTGCCTCCAGCTCGGGGG
>VWZZ01004201.1:154283-164787 GCA_013399095.1 Psophia crepitans | reverse complement strand
CTGGAGCCCCTCTGCTGCGAGGACAGGCTGAGGGAGCTGGGCTTGTCCAGCCTGGAGAAGAGAAGGCTGCGGGGAGCCCTCAGTGCGGCCTCCCAGTGCCTGCAGGGGCTGCAGGAAAGCTGGAGAGGGGCTGGTTGCAGGGCAGGGAGGGCCAGGCCAAGGGGGTGGGTTTGAACTGCCAGAGGGGAGCTGGAGCTGAGCTGGGAGGCAGCAATCCTTCCCTGGGAGGATGCTGAGGCCCTGGCACAGGGTGCCCCAAGAAGCTGTGGCTGCCCCNTAGTCCTTCTGGTGGGCAAAGGAAATTGCCGATGTGCGTTTGATGGGAAAATAGGCTGGTTGGACAACGCTAGTGATAATATTTGTTTATTTATTTCCAGAATACACCAGTGGGCACTCCGATTTTCATAGTGAACGCCACGGATCCGGATCAGGGGGCAGGAGGCAGCGTGCTTTACTCCTTCCAGCCTCCTTCCAATTTCTTTGCTATCGACAGCGGCCGTGGCATCGTGTCAGTGATACGGGAGCTGGACTACGAAGTGACTCAGGCGTACCAGCTCCAGGTCAATGCGACGGTGAGTCTTATCCCGGCCGTTGCAGGGGAGGAGGCGTTTTGTGGAGGGATTGCAATGGGGAAGGAGCTGCTGCTTCTTTATTTTATTGCTCCGTTCTGGTATCTTCTCGGGCACAATCAGGATTTTCCACTTTATAAAGGTAGTATAGCGATACGGCGCCTGGGTGGTTTCAGCTCGTGGAGCACAGCTGTGCCTCTCCAACAGCATCGTACGCATGGCAGGGCTTCCGCATAAAGGCGAGCAGCTCCCTCAGTAAAGACATCCAGTACAGGGCATACAGACCGCTGACTCCTCCGGTGTCGTTCCTTGTGCGTCATGGCGTATTACAAGTGGGTTTGCCTGTATTAAAGTCCCTGAACCTCATTCAGCTAAAGCTGAGTTTGGACACCAAGAGTTAAAATTTTGGTGGACAGAGGAGAAACCGATGTCCTAATCACAGTCAATACCACCATACTGGGAGGGGGACCCCTGGGAGACATATGTCTCTTGGAGCACAAGTCTTACAAGGAGCGGCTGAGGGAACTGGGGTGGTTTAGCCTGGAGAAGAAGCTGAGGGGAGACCTTATTGCTCTCTGCAACTCCCTGACAGGAGGGTGTGGGGACAGGGGGTGTTGGTCTCTTCTCCCATGCAACAAGTGATAGGATGAAAGGAAATGGCCTCAAATTGCTCCAGGGGAGGTTTAGGTTGGGTATTAGGAAAAATTTCTTTACTGAAAGAGTGGTCAGGGCTTGGAACAGGCTGCCCAGGGAGGTCATGAAGTCACCGTCCCTGGGGGTGTTCAAAAAGGGTGTAGCCGTGGCACTGAAGGACATGGTTTAGTAGGCATGGTGGGGTTGGGTGACGGTTGGACTTGATGATCCTCGAGGTCTTTTCCAACCTTAAAAGTCTATGATTCCATGTCCGGGTGGCCATCATGGCAAATTCATTCCCCACATGAATGGGAAACTTCTTTCCTGATGCCAGATCTAGCGAGTGCTCAATAGGGAGCATGTGAATGAGGAGCACCTTGGCAGCAGGTGCCTGGGTGATGGCTCCTTTCCTATCTCAAATGCGACAGAGGAAGGTGAGATTCAGCCCTACAATACATCTGACCAACTTTGCATTTGGGGGGGGGAACCCTTCCCAGTCCCTTCAGGCAGCTGGCTAGAGCTCTTGATGCATGTGATTTAATCAAGATCATTGTCTTGATGCAAAACCACAAATGTCACGAGGGAGGATCCAGAGGGCTGTGTGGGGCTGCTTTTATCTCCACAACCACGGAGAGTGGGCATTCACGGACTGCAGGGCCACAGGCAAACCGCTCAACCTTTCAGCCCAATCCCTGATTNAGGCCAGAGGAGGCCCCAGAGATGCTGCAAGGGCTGGAGCCCCTCTGCTGCGAGGACAGGCTGAGGGAGCTGGGCTTGTCCAGCCTGGAGAAGAGAAGGCTGCGGGGAGCCCTCAGTGCGGCCTCCCAGTGCCTGCAGGGGCTGCAGGAAAGCTGGAGAGGGGCTGGTTGCAGGGCAGGGAGGGCCAGGCCAAGGGGGTGGGTTTGAACTGCCAGAGGGGAGCTGGAGCTGAGCTGGGAGGCAGCAATCCTTCCCTGGGAGGATGCTGAGGCCCTGGCACAGGGTGCCCCGAGAAGCTGTGGCTGCCCCTGGGTCCCTGGCAGTGCCCAAGGCCAGGCTGGATGGGGCTTTGGGCAGCCTGGGCTGGTGGGGGGTGTCCCTGCCCATGGCAGGGGGTGGCACTGGATGGGCTGGGAGGTCCCTTCCAACCCAAACCAGTCTGAGATTCTATGACATACACCTCATTTATTTGAAATACTCCAGGGGTAAGAAGCCCTCTCCATTGCTTGCTCCCTTATCAGTCTCTGTCACTGATGCACTTTCCCAGGTTAGAAAGTGTGGGAGCAAGCTCAAGCCTCAATGGAAACATGTCTGTCTTCCACATATCCGATTCTGGTTTCCTCAAGGATGTTCTCTTGGTCCACCCAGCTCCATCCAGCCCCGTATCCCTGGTGCAGTTACCAGCAAAGCTAAAATGGGGGCATAGCTGGTACGTGCTACCTAATACACTGCTGACTTCTAGTGATTTCCAGCTCAAGGAGTTCAAAGACTTAATGTTTCAGTCTCTGAACTGGGCTTGATTGCAGCTGCGGGAATATCTCCTCTGCTCAGTCGCGGGGTGCTGGTAATTTCTGGCAGAAAGACGATGAGAAACCCTGGGGCAAAGCTCAGTCTGGGATGGGGGATGAGAGGTGCACCAGTGTAGCAGGAGCTGGAAGAGCAAATGCAGTCTCTCGCTTGCCAGATGAAGAATTTGCATGGTCCGGAGCGGGAACTGGGGTGATGGTGAAGTCGGGCTGGCCGTGAAGGCTGCAAGAAGAACTGTGGAGCCTTGGTTCAAGGCAGGAGCCATTTCAGCCCAGGGATGTAGGCAGCAAGAGACTGGAAAGGGCAGCGCGACAGACGGTTGGCGAGGGAACTTGAAACGTGCTTGCTTTTTCAGTGCTACCTGTAATACTTTAACCAAAATTTAAGAGGTAAAGGGGAGGGGAAAGAAACATTATCTGAAAAAACGAACCACTTCAACCTGATAATGCTAACAGCAGAGTGCGAGTCAGAAATAAGCATCCATCCAGGCCGTAAACGCTGAGGCCTGCAGGTTAAGAGGATAATGTACAAGCTGTGTTGTTGAATACGGTTTAAATTAACATTAATCTTCTGGCAATCAGTCCTTGCCGCCGTTCAGAGCCATTTTGCAGAAGTGTGCGGTAACCTCTAATGGTCGCCTTTCACCACAATGCTTGATTAGTGGGTAAGGAGAGATTTATTTCCTTCCCTTCGTGTGTTATCTCTTTGCTCTTGCCCTTCTAGCAAAGGGCTGTGGGCATTGGGGGGGTCACTTTTGAGCACCCATGGGATGAGGATCCAGTAAGAGAACTGGTGGCAGCAGGGCACTGCCAGGGCAAACTGGTGGCAGCGCGCACTGCTGTGGCGTTGGCTGCTGGAGAAGGGTTTTGCTCTGGGAAAATGCTTGCGGCTCCGTTGCGATGGGGTGTAAGGGAGATGATTCTCCTGCTCAGAGCACTGCAGTGTTCAAGGACCACTGCTGCTCCTCATAAGATCGCTGCTTCGCAGAGCAGGGAGGGTGGCTCCCCGCGTCCCCGCAGCTGCGGAAGCAGCGTGGCTTGCGTTGAAAGGCAGCCTGTGGGTACCCCGATCCTGCCAGTTCCCGTGCAAGGCGGGAGGGAGAGGTTTACAGCTTATTGGAGCCCAAACCATGAGCCCAGTAGCAAAGAGGTTGCTACTCTGAGGACATACCCTGCGGCTCAGGTTTCCATGCCGCCTTCAGCGCGAGAGCCGAGGCGTTCTACGAAACCAGAAGCAGCGCTTGGTGTTCGTCTCCCCTCTGCCAAAGCTCAGAGCAGCGAAGGCAGCAAAGAAGAAAGCTGCGACTGCAACCCCGCAGGGTTACGAATAGCAACAGAAACCTGAGGGAAGCTGGTGGGTTCCATCGTGTTCCAGCCGACGGAGCCCAAGCTGTGCGGAGGCATCGGCGCCGGGGGGTATGAGATGCTCCGCTGGCAACCGCACCTGGGTCTGATGGTGCGGAGGTGCCCCGGGGTGTATCTGCATCAGGAGGGAATTTATATTTTGAAGAATGTGTTGAATAGCGTTGCTTCTTTCCCATCCCAAAATATGATGAAATCTAAATTGGTGCTTGGTCTGTTTTTAAGGGCTAACGCTGGAATGAAATGCATGTTTTATTTCAGCTTAGAAGGAGGCACAGAGGACCTCCAGCAGGTAGCTTGAGAACGAGATGCTTACCTGGGCTATGCAGAATTTTTGACCCAACTACAGCTGTAAGGAACTTAATACTGTTGAATAGTTCTATTTTTCTGACAGAAATCCTTTTTCTCCCCAACCCTTGTTTTTTTGAAGGACCAAGATAAAAACAAGCCGCTGTCCACTCTGGCCAACCTGGCGATCACCATTACGGACGTGCAGGACATGGACCCCATCTTCATCAACCTGCCCTACAGCACGAACATCTATGAGAACTCACCTCCGGTAAGGGCTGCTGTTGTACTCCAGTGTGCGTGCCCGCGGTGTCGCGCCGGGGGCCGAGAGAGGGATGGAGCAGGGTGTGGGACAGAAAGCACAAGGTAGCCCAAAGGAGCTGGAGGAAGACCTCCTCTTTGCAGAGATATTCGCCCGTCCTTCCTTCCACGATAGGTTTGCTTTGCTCTGCCCCGAAGTTCGCAGCTTGGGTGCAAAGAGGAGCCTTGTTTCCGTGCTGAAGTGCGATTGCTCTGAATCGTGAGATTCAAACGGCATCCAGAGAGAGGCAAACCTTTATCTTTCTGGAACGGCATGTTTCAAGCCAGCTCCAAAAATATTTGGCCTTTTTTTTTTTTAAAAAAAAAAAAAAAGGGAGCCTAAGCAAGGAGGTTTAGAAAGCCTGAAACCCAAATACAATGTTTTCCTAAACATCTTTTTTCTTTGATTTTAAAAAGGTTTTCTGCTGTTCTTAGCAGGCAGTCGCTCCGTTTCCTCCCCACAGCGTATATGCATGCCATTTCTAATAGAAATGTTGGAAAAAAACAAAACAAAAAAGGGTAAATGTTCCTGAAATGAGGCAGTTTTGAAAATGCCAGAATCATCAGCCATTTCAGCACTCTGAGTATTTTCCCCCAGGTTTTGCCAAACTGATCCAATCATTTTAGTTCTTCTGAAACTCGGTTTGTCAGCAAACTCGCTGTTTGTGGAAAACGTCTCCTGATCTCAAAATACATCAGGGCTTTTTTTTTTTTTTCTTTCCTCCCCTGCCCCTGCCCAGCAGATGACAGGAGAACTTTGGCTTTGGGAGCCGTTTGCTCTGCTCCCAGCAAGGGTGCTGAGGCCCTGGACCTTCAGCCCATGTCCCAGCCCCACTCGGCAGCACCCACCCTCCCAAGGCACAACTGTGCATCCCGTTGCTTTGTCTGTAGGGCAGATAGTTTTGTGTATGAATGGAAAAACCTTCTGTCCTAAAATCGTGGCGTGGTAGGCATCCGTACCACACGTGCATCCTGTAACTGGATCCAAAACGCCTGACGGCTCAGCTCATGTGGTGGTAGGGGGAGCTCCAGCTCCCTTCAATTTATGCCTTTTTATTCTTTTTGGAGCAAAGCGCTGGCTCTGATGGCACGGAGAGTGCTGGATCAATAGGGCTGAATCCCACTGTCACAAATCTTGTGGTTAGACAGCACATTACCTGTCTGCTGGCCTGAAGATGGCCAAAAAATGGCTTCATGAATTACTTTCATGAGTTTCAATGCTGTTGAGATTAAGAAGTATTCCTGTGGTTGGACTGTGTCAGCTGCAGGGAAGAAAAAAAGGTCCCTTAATTGCAGGGGGGAAAAAAGCCTTAGGTGAAATTATAGAATCATAGAATCTTTACGGTTGGAAAAGCCCTCTAAGATCATGAAGAAATGATGATGGATAGACGTGGAAGTCCCATGAGTATCAGAATTAGAGACTGCACCACCTTCATTGAGAGCGCTGGTGCCCAGGAAAGGGGATCTCTCTCAAATTAATGAGGTATATCTATATTAAGGCAGGAGCTCACCGATCTCTGTGTTAATACGCTGACATGCATCACAGTTATTCCCAGAACACGCACTGTTTGCAGTAAGCAAATCATTGCTGTGTAACCTGACGTAGGAAATGAATGAAGGAGCGCTCACCAAACCGTTAGCAGGTTTCTGATGGCTTTAGAGATTTTTGATTTCTCTTTGGCCCCATTTACCATCTCCAAAGGCAGTGAGATATCCAAGATAGGTGCCATCAGAGACAAGAGGAGGAAGACTGCTGAATGTGGGCAGCAGTATTGCGGTCTGGTTTGGACCCAAAGTCATGTCCTTCTTGGGAGAAATCTTCACTGCTGAAACAAGGATGTGGTTTGCTATGGCAAGCCGGGGGTTTAACACCTTGTCTCTCCGTGGGAAGTCTTCTCATCAGCTCTGTACCACCCAAAAGAGCCAGTCGCACGTGCAGTATGGACACTGTCACCCTACAGAATGGCTTGGTTACCAAAAGGGTAACAGCAAATTTGGGTGAGGAGTCTGGGCTTGACCAACATCTGTCCAAAACCAGCTCAAGCCAACAGGCCGCCGGGCGTTTCTGGGTGACGTTTGCCCTGCCCTCAAGCTCAGCGGGTCAGGATGTGCTCGAGACATTTCACCCCAGCCCCAAATCTCCAGAGCGGAGCCTTGCTGCTGCTCCACGCACCTCCTCTCCGTCTCTTTTGCTTCTCTTTTTATCTGTGGTGCACAGCATGTCTGTGTTCCTCTATCAATGTATCAGGCCAGAATACCTCATCTGAAGTGTATACATTACCTAATAAAATCCTTCTTATTTGGGATTATTGCATCAAATTTTAATTTCCTCACTCGAGTAACAGCATGTCAGCCAGCCCGTCAGTGAAGAGCTGATAGAAGGTGAAAAGAGTGGATAAACTGCAGCAAATTACTGCAAACAGATCTCTATCAGCCCTTTGACTGGAATTGACTGGAATTAAGAAGTGAGAAATAGGATTTTTTTTGCCGTGGCAGCTTTCTGAAGCGCTCCCCCCCCCTCCTCCTCCTGCTGCAACGCTGGGCTGCGCTTTGCCTTTCAAGTCCCTAATCCTGTAAGAGAAGAAGAAGAGGAAGGGGTGGAGGGGTGCAAGAGGGGAGGGAAGTGCTGTTGTAGCTCTTATTTTTCCCAGCCCGGGATCTGGTAGCACGATTTAGAAGCGTTTTAGGCACGTGCTTATTTGGACACTGAGAAGAAAGAAATTTGTTATCGGGCAAAGGAAGAGGACACAGCGGGGAGAGACTTTGCTGTCCCTGGAGGTGTTGTATCTTCTTCCCTGATGCTGTTTATGATCCCAGCATGCCTCAGACATCTCTCCCGGGGCACTCAAATGCACCAACGCTGTCTGCAGCTGTGGCAAAGCTTGGCGACGTGTTTTTCATCCTCAGAAGCTGTTTGGGTGTCTGTCCTCATGATGTCTGTAGGGTGGATAGCATCGTTGATGTTCTCCAGACAAGTCAATAGGGGCCGGAGAAGAGGACCTGTTGCCCTTTGTGGAAGTGCTGATGGTCTGATGAGCCCCTGCTTTTGGACCTCAGCTGGTGCGCGGTCCAGGCAGCACCACAGTTTCCCTTTGGAGGTGAAAGGGGGAGGAATCCGCTCGCTAAGAGACAAGCTGAGGCCGATGAAAGCATGCTTTATCCTGCCGGGAGCCACGCGAAGGCAGGAGGGGGGACAAACCCCACGGGTGCTTGGTCCTGAGACCAGCAGTTGTACTCACTTGCCGTAGCATGGTATGGGTACATGTAAAATATCATTAAAGCAACTTTAATTCTTCAGCACCATCCCCCTCCCCTCCAAAAACTCCTTGGGTTGAAGAAATGATGTAGAATCTGTGCTATTTTTGCCCTAGAGTCTCAATAGTTCCGAGTTAATTCTTTCTTACAATATTTCCAGCCCATCAGTGTGAACACTTTATTAAAAGCTCAGGATTTTATTAAAAAAGGATTGATTTACCCCTGCCCCTCTTCAAAAAACCCACAGATTTTGTTTGGATAATGTGCTATTCTTTTATTTTCTTTGCCTTTCTTTTTGAGCATAGGCTTTTCCAGATTATTACTTTTCTAAAGCTTCTTCCTCCATCCCTAGAGGGAGAGAGTTATTCCGTTCTGGTGCTCTGGTCTACACCCGCCAGCTGAGTCCTTTCCTTGCAGCCACCGTTGTCTGTGGGAGGCAGGCGAGTTGTTACTTGTTTTGAGGAATGTCAGGAATATTTGAGAGTTTCCAAGAGCCACAGGTTCACACCACCAATACCTGGGCTGAGCCCTGGGCAGAGCCGTTGGCGCTGGAAGTCACTTTGGGTTTTCCATGAGTAAGCAGTAGCCTTGCCAGATGTGTTGGGCTAGAGACTGTGGGAGGGTCCCCCCCAATTTAGGGGTGCGGCTGGCTACCTCAGGGAGCCAGGGCACAGCATCGTGACCAAGACAGCGAAAGGAATAGTGGTGTGGTCCGATAGGATTTTGGAAGAGAAACTGGAAATCATTCAGATGTTGGTGAGAGGTCAGTCTTTGCCTCTGTGGTATGGCCATGATCAAGGGTTGGGTTGGGTTTGGGGTGTTTTCCCGTTTCTAGTCTACCCTCTCTGGTTAGTTATCTCTGCTGGTACAGTGAGCAAGGTGCTTCATGATCACTGGAAGTACTAAGAGGAGAGTATAACCTGCGTGTAGCATCACATTTTGCATCACATCGTCTCACTCCAACGCATGCCAAACGGGATTATGCCTTCCTGTTGGCCATGCTGAGCGACCATGCTCCGAGGCTGTCTTCATGAGTTGTTACCGCTCACTACATGAACCAATAATTGCCACCAGCGACGTGGATGCATGGTGTGCCTATCCTGTGGCACTTGTTCAGCATCTTCCCCGGAAGGATTGAGATTCAGCCTAAACGCTGTATGGATGCTCAGGGAGGGATCATCCCTTCCCAGGAGCTGGGATCTGCCAATCTTGTGAATATTGGAACGCTCTGGTGAAGGTGCTGGCAGGAAGGATGGAAACCAGGAGGAATGAGAAGAGGTTCCCAGGTCCCTGCCCTTGCTGCGGTTCTAGGAGATGGCATCGACAAATGGTAGGGAGCTCCGCTTCACTCCAGCACGTTTCTCTGGCACTGGTGAAGTGCAACTCATCCCCAGGAGGGGCTGGAGAAGGAGGAGACGCACAGGGCTGCAAGAACCAGGGGAGGCCCAGTCTGAAAACCCAGTGGCGTGGAAGCCATCATCACAGCTTTGCTAAGGACCGGGCGAACCTTAGCATGCTCTCTAGCAGCCCTTGTTCCTGCGATCAGATGTCTGGATCATTCCTTTCCTATGGATATCTCAGTGGCACGGCGCTGCTGAGATATCTGAACGAGGTTCCCCCTCCTCCCCTCCCAAACTTTCCCTGCTGCAACATCTGCGCTCGTTCTTTTATCTCTCCCAACAGCCCTTCCCCTCGGCTCCTGCGGGAGGGACCTTTCCCGCAGATCAAGCGGCCCCGGCGTCGGCAGGCCGATTGCTATTCCTCGGCCATCGCGGGAGCCCTGCCTTCCCTCCCGCAGCTGCCTTCCCTTTGAAATGTGCCGCACGGCAGGCGACGCTTATCATTCCACGCCGGCTCCCTCACTTTTTGACAGGCGATGAGCAAGCTGTCAGGTGGACCAAGTGCCTTCACCCCCCGCCCCTGCCGCTGAGGAGCTCCCGCTTTGCCAGGAAGCGGAGGGGGGCTCACGCCTGCCCCATGGGGATGGCAGATTAAAGCAGAATGGGCTGGGGGAGAGCACGCTGGGTTGCATGCTTCTCTTTTTCTTTTTTTCTTTTTTTCTCTGTTTTGCCTTGTCCTCCTTTCTACATCCCTTATTCTGCCTTCCCACCTGCTCCTTTCCCACTTTTCTTGTGCTTTGTAGCTATCCTTGCTCCTTTGGGAAGGACAGTTATTGTGGGTGATTTAGAGGCTCTCCGGCAGCTGCTGAGCCTCACCAGCCGAGTGCTACTCAAAGGGCAGTGACCTGGGATTTATGGCTAATGTTCTCAGTTAATAACATGGATTTACTTAAGGAGTCCATTGAAATGCCCTCAGAGATCAGGGAAGCAGCAGATCTGCCCCAGGAGCCGCCTCTACAGCCAGCAAAAGCCTCTCCACTGAGCCCCCAGGGGCACGGTGCTGCGAGCTGGGGAGAAGGCAAGTCCCTGCTTTCCACCGGTGATGCTTCTGCAGCAGCTTTCCCTTCGGCCTTCAGTTGATGGATTGCAGGGCAAACTCCACGCTGCCATTCCACCACGCTCCCTCGTTAGATATGCAAACGCCTCTGTTGACATTTCCTTTGAGGGTGAAAAAAAAAAAAAAAGAAAAAAA
>VWZZ01004201.1:46745-154254 GCA_013399095.1 Psophia crepitans | reverse complement strand
AAAGAAATTTGCTGCTTTTCCCACTCTTAATAAGCCAATGAAAACAAGAACAGCTGAGCTGTAAATTTTTTCACACTACATTAATTATGTGCATGTGCCTGTGTTTGTATTCACATGGGCTCACTGCAGTGCGGCGGGGGAAGTGCAGCTTACGGAGTTGACACAAGCGCATGATGTTTTTGTTTAAAGAACTAAACAAGAATTTGGGGTCAATTTTTTGTTCTTCATTGGTGTTGGCAGACTCTTGGCCTTGTGGACCTTTCCACTGGGCTATAAGAAACAGGTTTGTCCTGCAGGGCGGAGGATGAGGTGGGTGAGCCGGCAGTTGCAGGAGCTCCTGCCTGCGGGCAATCCTGAGCTCTCGACATCTGCCCAGCTCTCCTCGGCCTTAAAGGTTTCAGTTAAAATCTCTGCAGCTCCCTTAGTTACGCAGCTGGATGCCGATGGCCAGCACGAGCATCCCTCACTGCCTGGGGTGCCTCGGTTGGAGAACGCAGGGGGAGAAAAGGACCAGTTGGAATTGGAAAGCCAGCAGTAGGTAAAACTGGGGTAGTGACCAGCACTGGAGCTCGTGGTGAGAAGAAAGTGTTGCCTTTGGTTCGTAAGGGACTGCCGAGTGAAAATCTCCACGACGGAGGACGCTATGCCTGTCAGTCGAGACCTCAGCCTGAAGGCTGCAAGGAGGCATGTCCTGGCTTTGCCAACGCTGCATCTTCAGTTCCTCCTTGCTCTTCTTCCTCGAGCACTGGTAGCTGTGCTTACCACACTGACCTTGCTTCAAAGCCTCCTCCTCTGGGCGGGGGATGAGCAGCATGAGGAACGGGTCTGGCGATGCTCTCTCCAGTCAGTTCCTATGGACAAACATACTGCATGGCCAAGCTCAGTGCTTGGTGGTTCAGTTAGAGGACATGTTCTGCTGGCCCTGCCCTCAGCATCACCAGCTACGTCCTGGGGTGGGTTAGCAGAGTTTTGCAGCTTGCGCAAGAGTGGTGAGTCTGAACTACCCAAGAAGCAGGGATGGGCCTTTTCCATGAGGTACTTTGTCCTTGGGTTGGTTTTCTGAAGCATATTGCCTGTGATGAGAGGTGCAATGCCTTCACAGGGCACCCCGGGAGCCCCAGCAGTGCTTGGCCAGGGTGACTGTAACATCTGCCTCCCCTGTCTCCTCAGGGTACCACCGTGCGGATGATAACGGCCATCGACCAGGACAAGGGCCGTCCCCGGGGCATCGGGTACACCATCGTCTCGGGTAAGTCATGGGGGGGACGTGGTGGGGAGCCCAGTGGGGCTAGAGGAGCTACCCCTGCAATAAGTCCTTGTACATCCCATGCCTGGGAAATCTCATTTGGCTGAGTTTCTCCTCGACTTCCCTCGGAGAGGGGCTGGTTCCAGGGCATGGAGTTGATAGGGCAAGGAGGGTGGGTTTGAACTGACAGAGGGGAGCTGGAGCTGAGCTGGGAGGCAGCAATCCTTCCCTGGGAAGGTGCTGAGGCCCTGGCACAGGGTGCCCGGAGAAGCTGTGGCTGCCCCTGGCTCCCTGGCAGTGCCCAAGGCCAGGGTGGATGGGGCTTTGGGCAGGCTGGGCTGGTGGGGGATGTCCCTGCCCATGGCAGGGGGTGGGAACTGGATGGGCTGGGAGGTCCCTTCCAACCAAAACCCATCTGGGATTCCATGACTGTACTGCTTGCTCCTTTGATTCAGTGTCACTAGTTACTGTAGCCTACTGCTTGCTCTGCCTGCAGTGCTATCAGAGCGCGTCATTTGTGGCATCTCCCTTTCCTCGAGCAACGGACGTTATTTCTAACAGATTTGACAACATCTCACAGCGAAACCTTTCAATCCCAGTGAGGAGCCTCAAACAGCTTTGCAGGAGGAGACCTGCAAAGAGCCAGGCATAAAGCTCTTGTTGGCGGTAGGGTGGTTACTGTTTAGGGAGAAAATGGGACTGATTAGGGGCTGAACAGCTCCTGGCATTTCCTTCCACTGTTCCTGGAAGCTTCAGTGCCAAGGGCTGGCCTCCCAAGGGATTGCCAGGGCTTGGCAAGCTGGGAGGCAGGGGGCTGGACCCGCGAGGGTGCAGGATTTGAGAATGAAGCTTAATAAAAGCGGTGGAGGGTTTCTGCCTTCTGACAGGCACGTGGATTAATCCTGCTTTTGTGGACTGGCTCTGAATCCCAGGAACCTGTCCTAGCGTGCTTGGGTAGCTTGCTGAAGCTGCTGTCACTGGGCAATGCATGGCTGCTTGGGGACCTCCTGTTGGGGGAAGGTCTATCAGGTTGGTTTGACTGGCTGTGAGGGAAAAAAAAAAAGACTATTTTAGTTTATAAGAGAATTAATTTTCAGTGAATAGTTTATCTGAGGCATCTAGTGCTGAACCATACTTGCCATGTCATTGTTTTGTGGGAGACTCTCCTTGTAGCCCCACAAGCCCAAATCCCTTTTGTCAGCCTCTTGTGATGGCTAGAGAGCCGGGGCAGGGCAGTCTGGGCAGGCGTTTCCAGATAAAGCACTGATGCTCTTTGCAAAGACCAATTTTTTGGGGTGGACCCGTCTCATTTAGGGTGCCTCGAGGTCAGCGAGCCTCTGCCACATCCGAGGCAGACTTTGGTGCTCACTGGACTGCACTTGGACACTGCTTCTGTGGGACTGTGCTTTGGGGGAGGCCAGGCTATGTGGGTTAACCCAGGAGTGAGGGATTAGCTTGGGGGTAAGTAGGGGGGTAACCCCATTTCTGGCATTGCTTTTTGGGGGGAATCTTCACAGCAAGAAATGGCAACAGTTCCTCCTCTCTCTGCTGCGCCACACGCTTCGGGTGCTGGCTGGCAGCTACTTTGAGCTGCGCGTGTGGAAATAATTTCCCAGTTTCAGTTCCTTAAAGCCCAGCTATTTCAAATGCTCTTTTCGTCAACCTCTAGGGTCAAGGTGATTTCACCCTGACTTTCAAGTCCATTGATCCTGACTGCAAGTATCCAAGTCAGTCTGCCTTTGAAGATACAAGGACTATTTATTCCTCTAATTCCCTCTACAATTTATTCTAATGTTCCCCCAGCACGAATTAAATGAGAGATTCCCCCAGATCACGTGTATCCGTCTGGGCAAAGTGCAGCAGGGGCTTTCTTTTGGCTGATGAGGGCTCTTTTTCACTGGAGACCGGACTGAAACCTCAAACAAATTTTGCAGCTGCCGTTGAACTACCGTGAGGATGGTAAAAACCTTCAGCTTACAGAAACCTCATCCAGCTCGATGCCTGAAGGTGGTCAGCGGATGGGAAATCATCCTTACCCTGTTCGTATACCCTCCCGTGGGTATTTGCTGCTGGCCACGGACCCTTTTTCTGACCCAGTATGCTATAGATACCTGATTTTTCCCTTGTCAGCACCAGAACAATACAAACAGCTCTGGGTTTCCAAGAGCCTTGGTTTGGTGGCTCAGACCTACAGAAATAACCGATCTATAGAGGCTTAATTTGCTAGATGTGGCCATCCTCTCACAGTCCCATCAGGCGTTCTGCTCATCAGATGGTCGCGGCTCCTCTACCAAATCAAAGAAACCCAACCTCGGACCCTGGATTTTTACCTGGAGCGTTCACGCATGCTCTTACTTTCACGTCTACCTTTGGTTTTCCCGCGAAATAGCCACGACGCCCCTTAGCGTGCGTCCCCTGCTCAGTGTCAGAGGGCTGGTGGAAGGGAGCCAGGCATGCTCCTGGAGCCTGGTGGCAGCGGGGTGTGGAGTGACAGGCAGGCAAATCAGTGCAAACATCCTCGCGTCCGCTTGCGTATGCCAAGCGTTTAATCCCTGCCCCCGGTCCTGCCTGGTGGGGGGCAGCTCTCATATCGGAGAATCAGGCAGAACACATCAAAGAGTGATTGAACTGCTTTGCATTATTTTTTTTTTATTATTATTTTTTTTCCCCCAAACATGAGAATTGCAGAGTGTTTTTGTAGCTGGCCCTGAGTCCTCATCCTGTCGGCACTGACATCTTGCAGAGCAGTGGTGCTGGGAGGGATCAGCCCTTGGACGGACAGGGGGACAACTGCAGACACCCGCTATCACCTCCTGCCTCTTCCCTGTCCTCACCCAGCCTTCTGCTTAAAGCAGAGGCTTCCAGATTCCCTAAAGCCAGGCTTCAGGGTGCTCTGCTTCCACTTTGACTTGAGTTTGTTGCCAGAGCAAGAGTTCCCCAGCTCCATATGGCCGCTGGATCGTGGCTGAGGACAAACTTTAAAGAAAACGTGGTCATGGGGCAGGGAAGCAAATATTTTTTCTGAAGTCAGTAGGAGCATGAGTGCATCCCCCGCTCTGCTCAAGGCATTTTCTTATACCGTCCACGATTTGCTTCTTGCTTCTGAAAGATGTTACCTTCTGATGTCTGAGGGTCCGGACACGGGAACTGGCTGCTAGCGCGCCTCCAAAATCCTGCTCACCCAAGGCAAGCGATTTTTTTGGCAGGCAGGTAAAGCGTAATTAACTTGTCATTATCCTCAATCACGATGGTAAAGGTCAGCGAGCAGATTTTGTGCCTGAGCTGGTAAATTTTTATGGCAATTTTGCAAAAAAAAGGGTCTAACATATGGGAACGGGGAAGCAAATTAAATTAGAAACCGACCGTAAGCAAAAGTGAAAATGGCTGGTGGAGGCAATAATTATCCCTGGCTCACTTCAGCTCGCTTGCACGAGGGGAGGAGATGCCGGTCCCATTTCACGGCAAGGATAGATGACGCCTCTCCCCGGCTTTCCCAGGTCTTCAGGCACAGGGCTTGCACGTGGCTGGTCTGATTTTACCGGCTGGGGTTGAATATACAGCAATGGGAGAGCTGAGAAGCAACCCTAGCTGTTTATCATTCCTTGGGTATTAATATCTAAAGCATTGGTATGATTTGGAGGTTGGGGTATAAAAATTAATTTGGAATTGCCGGCGTCCTATTCAGCTCCAGCCCTCGGGTGGCTGTGCCTCGGGATATACTGCGGCAGCTCTTATTTATACGGCTATCTCCAGCACAAGGTCTTCCCATGACAGGAAAACAGTAAAACTAAAAGATTAACCATAACCACGTAAAATAAGACTTAAGATCTACCTTTACGCCGCCAACTTACAAAGCTGTTAAGCCCGAAATGGTGGAGGAGCGCGGATCTAGGTGTGTCTTGGCTTTGGCTAGTTGTTCTGTCGGGGTAGATGAGCCTGCCTGCTGCCTGCCTGCCCTGGGAATCCGTCCCGTATCTTACAGGGAAAAGCCATTCTGTCTGTTCTCCCCCTTCCTTCCAATCTGAGTATTTTAATTCCACCCAAATACACACTTTGTTTGCCTTTCACTTTGCGAGGAGTGGGGTCGCCGCCGTGCAAAAGGCCGTTTGCGAAAAACGAGAAATAAAAATCCAGATTGAGACCTGACACTCCAACCCCCTCGTGCCGACAGGCTGGTCGGTGCCAGGGCTCCCCTCACTCCAACGGGGGTTCCTGCTGCTTTTCCCAGGGCGAAAAGGAGGGTGCGGGCAGCCTGCGGCCGGCACCCTGCAAAAGCCCTCCCTCCCCAGTTCCCCAGCGGCTTTGACAGGTCGGAGATGCTCAGCCACTGAGGTCAGGGCTCTGTTTGAAGGACAGATAATTAATCCAGCAAAGTAATCCACAGTTCCTTTTTGGCAGATTTATGGAGATAGCCTCTGTACTGGGGACTCTGCCTCATCATCTTTCATTTCCCAGGCAAAGTGAGTGACTTGTTGTATAACACGACCTGTTCTAGATAAGGCTTTTCATTTAGGGGAACTCTCCGGTCTAACAGAGATTGATTTTTCCCAGTGGAAATCGGCGGGCCATGGCGTTCTCGGCAGGACCAGGACTGCAGCCGGTAGTGTGTTTTCATGTTTGCTGCTGCTGTGCATCGCCTGGGGCATGGGGAATCCTTTGGCTCAAAGGAATTTGATCACGAATTAAATGGTGATTTAATTAATAGCTGGGGAGGGGACTTTGGCCTGTGGGCTCTTGTTAGGAAAATGTATTGTGTGACAGCAGTCTCGCGCTTTGCTCGCTGGCAGTAAACTTTGGGTTTCATTTATTTCCAGGGCAATCAGGAGACGTCATGTCTCCTGGCATGAAGGTGTGAGGGTGACCTGTGCTGCTTGGGCAGGTATCGAAGGGTTAAACCAGTGGAAGGGGTCCCTAGGCTCTGCAGGATGCCCGAACGTCAGCCTGACACATTTCAGGTGCGGTGATGGATGGACAACGGGAGATTGCACAAGGGCAATCCATACGTCCTTCCCGGGGCTCGGAAAGTCTTGCAGGGGAGAGGCGAGGGAGTGCGGGGCTTTCGGTCGGTGAGCTGGTCCTTAGGGCTCTTCACAAACCTTTAGGGTATTTATGATTATTTTTTTCCCCCAAAGTTGATTCTTTTAGGAGACTGACACGGTTTCTGGCAAAGCGCTCTCTTCCTAAAGCTGGTGCATCCCAAGGGAAGTGTGAATTAAAAATCATTATTTGCACAATGTGATAGAAGTAGGAGTTACAAAAGCAAGAGGGAAGCGTGTCTGAAAAGAATTGTTCTCCATCTTTCTTCTGTTTTTCCTGCTAAGGAATAAAACATCATAGATATATATATGTATATATGTAAAAATCAGTGCAATAACTCTCAGAACATGTTTCACGTGGTCTTAACAGATCTGGAGTCCCCCAGTACCTTGCTTTTGAAAGTGCGGCACTTGAGGTAAGGTTTAACACCCAAAGAGGTCTCCCGGCCCTCGGCTGCTGGCACCTCCCTTCGTGTTTTGACCCAACTTGATAAAGAAGGCAGGGCAAAGGAAACCGCTTCCCCAAGTCCCTCAAACTGGATATCAGGGATGCTCCTTGGGTACAGGACTTGCTAATTTTAATATTCCCACTGCCAGTTGGCTACATCGCGCCGGCTTTTTCCCGGATTCGGATGGCTTGGTGGACTACTAGGGTGTTAAAGTCCTCATAAATTACACCTGCTGGGAGGGCCTTCCAGCGTGATTTAAAGGCAGTCATCACAGCAGAACGTTTCTGTAGGAGGACACGCTGATGGGTGGAAAAGTGCCTCACGCCGAGTTATTCATCAAAGGCTGTTTTTCCACCCTGCCAATGCAAGGGGATGAGGCAGTGCGAAGGGGAGATGGTGGCTGCGGCCGCAAGCCCCTTTTTTCTTGGCTCGGTTGCTCCCCGTCTTCCTCCCCGCTGTTAATGATGCTTCGTCATCGCGTTGGCATCTCTCTTTGGCTCCCTGGTAATCCAGAAATCACTGGAAATGGATACGGTTTGCACGGCAGGTGGTCCCCCAGCAAATGGCCTTCAGTAATTAAAACTATACATTCCCATTTATGTGTAAAAATGAAACAAAAGCTTTTTTTTGTTGTTGTTGTTTGATTTCTGGGACTATTTAACTTCCTGGCACTCGACGTGTATTCAAGATGTTGGCAACCACTGGGAAAGGATGAACCTGCTCTGTCTCTGGTCGTGTTTGGGCTGGAGAAAACAACCCGTTCCGAGCTGGTTTTTAACATGTCTCTGAGCGCAAGATTTTCCGAAAGGTGTTGAGCCCGGAGACGGGGGGGTTACGTTAAAAGCTGGCTCAACCTTGTTACCAGGCATATTGCAGCGTGCTACTTCGTATGTTCTCCTGTTGCGTCTGCTTACTGTTGTGGAAGAGACAGGAGAGGTGATTTGTGGCTCTCTAAACCCAGCCCAGGCACAGTAGCTGCTACGAAAGTGCCAATTTTACGTGTGCGTATCCTTCGGCTACGGGGTCAGACCGCGTTCCGCAACTGCGGCTCCGAGCTGGCGATGCCCAGATCCGTCCTTTTTTTGGGCTGCACCCCCTGCACCCTGTTCATTAGGACAAAGTCCTCATGCGTGGGGTTAAATTGTTGCATTTACAGTGGTTTTCCTCGTGTTACTCTGCTGTCTTGACTCGCGATCCAGCCGTTAGCTGCTTTCCCGTAGCAGGTTTTAGGGTTAGATTCATGGAAAGAGGAAAGGCTGGGAGGGAAAAAAGCCAAGCTAGGCAGTGCTGGTGATTTGCCTTCCCTTTGGGCCGCTGAGCGCCTTTGAGAGGACGTGGGGGAACGGTGGCTGTGGTGCAAGACTCAGCACCCTTTCGTGGGGTGAGTTATACTCGGAGCAGGAACCTTTAAACTCTGTGGGCTCTGTTCTTCTCCCTGATAGTTGGCTGCAGCTCCCGGGGGCTTTGGGAGGGGGATTGCACCTCAGGTAATAAATCTCTCCTTTTATTTACTTGTACTTTTTTGTTCTAAAAAAGGGAACTGTGCGAGCATTTAATCCAAGCTGCCAGAAATCCAGCTGTCAGAAATTGTGCCGGTTGTGTGAGAACAGGCAATTAAATCTTTTGGGGAAGATACTAAACCCGCCTGTTCGCAGAGCGAACGTGTGCGGAGGAGCGCCGACGCACGGCTTGGGGCTCGAATCGGTTGTCCTAGAGAGAACTATATCTTCTGGGAAGAAGAACAAACCAAATCCCAGAGCGGGAGGAACGGGCGCTGTTTTCTAGAACATCTTGATTTCACGCGGAGCGAAGGAATAGAGCTCAGGTTGTAATAACCCCTTTTCCCTTCGGAGATAACGCGTGCCTTTTGAATTTGGCACGGGGCAAGGTATCTGCCCTGACGCGCTTCCCTGCGCATCGCGCGGGGGCAAAAACTCAAGGTGAAGAGCAGCGAGGTGGTCACGGCCGCTGATGGGCTATTTATACGATGATAACTGTGTCTGTTGCTGACTCTCTGAACCACAGCCGACAGCATCTATTTCGGTGCCGAGGAGCCCTGACGGAGCACATTTCGATTAATAAATTAGCCGGTGCAAGGTGTGCGATGGGTTCCCCTTTCACATCTCGTGAAAGTCATCCGCCCCAAGTTCAGCGGCTCAGCAAGCCCAGGGCCTTTTGAGGAGGCAGCTCCCCAATACCAACAGCCTTTAAGGGGCAGGGGGCGGGGGGGAATTTCCCTGCATGGGGCCATCGGCTTCCCCTGGTTGACGAGTAGCTCTTCACTGCGATAGCTGCATCGCTCCCCCCTAGGGATTTGAACAATGCTCAAAGGCCAAAGGGGTGGGGAGGGAGGAAGGAGGAGACATCAACGTCAGGGGTTTTATTTTCCCTTTCTTTTATTTTCTTTTTTTTTCTCCCCCCCCTGGGTCTGAGCCAGTACTTTTAAAGGCCTTTTTAAACTGTGAGAGCGTTGGCTGAGGGCAATTAAACATTACGGCCTTCATCTATAAAACCCCTCGTTATAGCAGCGTTTCTCCAAAACAATGCCTACGCCGCCATCCGTTCCTCAATGAGCCTGGAAAAACACTCCGGATGGGCTACTGCGATCCATGCCATTGCTCCCAGCCCAGCGCCGCGTTGGGCCCTGCCTTCCCACTCGCCTGCCCGCTTGTGCTGGAGGTAGGAGCTGCTGCTGTCCCTGTACCTGCGCACAGATGGAGGGATGGGAAAGTTTTCCTTCCCCTTTTAACCTGCGTCGTAGCCAGAAACTGGACGTGTGTGTCCTGAGCAAGCCTGTTCCCTGCCAGGTGAGCACCGGGTCTGCCAAAAACGCATCCATATTGCTGTCCCAAAGCTCATTCTTTTTTATTTCTTGTTCTTACCTTTCCTCTGTCTTTTTCACGATTTAAAAACATCACCTGCTTTTCTTTTCCTGGGTGTCTCTCTTCTGCTCTCCCCCACCTCGCGCTGTGCCCAGCTCCCTAGGTTTGTGGCGGTAGCAGAGAGGTAGAAGTGGTGCCTGCCTTCCTGCGGGGTGGATGCTGTCTTCTAGAAGACCCATTTACTCCTGAGCGTTGCCTGCTCTGTGCAATGGAGCTGCATTGCCTGTGAACATGCCACATCCTTGTCTGGATGGGTAAGGAGGTGGAGGACATGTAAGCCTCCATTTAGCAGAAACCAGAGCGTGGTCTTAGGCTCCCTTCTCAAATCAGAGGCATGGAAACAAAGTCCTTGGTGTCCATCTAGAAACGCTTTGGTGGCTCAGACCAGACCTGAGGCTAGGCAGTAGATGGCTCAAGCAGGGACGTGTCCAGCAGCCCGTAACACCTGAACCAAGTGAGTGATCGTATCATTGCCTGCCTGATGTGGAGCAGAAGGTTGTGTGTGCCGTGGAGTTGAGGATTTCTCATGGGAGAGCATGAGAGGGGCACGTTTCTGAAGGTCGCTTGGCTTCCATGTTAAGTGCAGCCATGGTAGTTCCTGTCTGTGTCATTAAAACAGTTTGTGGAGTGCAGACTTGGAGATGGAAAGGTCTGTGCCATTCTGTGTCCTCTGAGAAACAGGATTATTTGGGGATCTCAACTGGATTTGAAATCCCTGCAAAGGTTCTCCATCCCCTCCATGTTCTCCACCACGCATCTATGCATTGCGGTACCTCTTCAAAACCAGCGATGAGCAAACTGTGGTTTGCTCTTTTGGCGTGCCTGGCAGGCAGCACAGGCCACCGGCCACACAAACCATCGGCCGGAGCACTGGGCAGCGTGACGAGGAGCTGGCTCAGCTCATGGCACCCGCCTGCCTCTGAGGCCACCGTCGGGCACAGACGACTGCGGGTGGCTGGTCAAGAGCTTGTAACCAGTGCAACTGGGAGCAGGATGGAGCAAGCACTGGGAGAGCAGTGGAGCGGAGAAACAGATTGAAAGCCACCAGCCGGTGTGGCCGTCCACACCGTCAGCTGCAGGCTAAGCTGTGCCTGACCCAGGCTCGGCTTTTTCCTGGGTCAGGGCGCTGATGAAGAGCTAACGGGGAAGAACCAGGCGGGAGGAGAAATTATACAGACGTGGGGAGGGAAAGACAAAATTGCCTGGTTTTCCCCCACCTTTTTTTAGGGTTTTTTTTCCCTTGTTCTGAGGAAAGTGAAGGCATGTGAAGATGATTAGAGAGATTTTCGCGAAGAAAGCATCTCATGGGAACGTGCATCGTTTGTCAGTGCGAGTGCTTCAGTGGGGATCACTGGACAAGAGGAATAATGAAGCAGTGGTTGGAGAGGCATTGTAGGGGAAATTATGAAAGGCCTCTGAGGGACGAGTTTGGAGACACCTCTTTCCCTTCTGAGGCTAATTTGCAAAGCCGGCAATTCTCTGCTAGCAGAAAGGAGCCCCGGAGGGCATCAGATGCGTATCTGTGCTGGGAAGGCTGAGCTACAGAAAAACCTCTGATGTGCAGCCTGGGAGGGTATTTGGGTGCCTAATTTATTCATCTATCCTTCAAGAAACGACTGTGGTCAAATATGAAACACGTAACCGTTTTTAGGACGCGGCGCTCAGTGCTGTGTTTAGTCTTTGGTGTCCAATCCCTGCCCTATCGACCTCTTTCCACTAAAATCCGTTGGCCTCCGCTTTTACAGATTCCTGTTAGCAGAACAGTATTTTGTGATTAAAAAGATATTTTATCACACTTTATATTAAGGGGAGTGCACCAAAATAGTCCCGATGCATAAACTTTACCACGGCATCATGGCATCCTGGAGCATTGCAGCACAATTCAAAAAGTATCTCATGGAGTGTCCTTCAAACCTGGTATCAGAAGTTGTCTCCTAAAGAGTCGATTGTAAATTACAGAGCAAAGGTGGGAAGTCATGATGAAAAGAGGGGAATCATCCAAGGAGGAAGACCAGAGGTCTTCATGTACAGAAGCAAAAAGATTTAAAAAAGAAAACCAGCTAGGCTGCTGCTAATACTTTAAGTAGCTGTGTGTCGGTTCATTAAGCTGGCCAGCAGTCAATGGGCCATTTTGGATGGAGAGTAGAGAAGACCAAGGATGGACGTGGGAGGCATTTGGTCCAAGAGGAAGATATAAAGGCTTAGAAACGGGGGAGAAAGGTGTTATGGCATGTAAGACTCTGGGAGAGAGAGAGAGAGGAGAAGTTGCAGAGTCTCCTTCCTGGCGAGATTCAAGACCCGTCTGGGTGCCATCCTGTGCACCCCGCTCTGGGTGATGCTGCGGTAACAGGGGGGTTGGACTAGGTGATCTCCAGAGGTCCCTTCCAACCCCTACCCATCTGTAAATCTGTGAGAAGCTGGCAGCCAGCAGCTCGTGAAGGCCAGGGTGGCTCCTGGGGCTGGGAGGGAGGGGAGAGCTGGACCTGGAGGCTTTGGCCACCCCCCAAAAGGTGGTTAAATGGGGCATTGGAAGGGAGCAAGGGGGTGCTGAGTGATGGGAAACAGCTTTCTGCAGCAGCAGATCTGTCTTGCAGCTCCCTTCCAGGGCAATGACAAATGTTGTGTGTGTTTCATTCATGCTGAGATGTATTGAGAAGACAAAGGGGGGGGTGTGCTGTTATTTTGGGTTTGACTGAGTTGAACATAGCGTACCTGCAGGGTTTCCTCTCTCCCATTTGGGGCTGGATCAGGGGTTTCTGCACGCGGTGAGACGATGGCGTGAGTGGTGTGGGGGGCCGTATGCCTGTGCATAACCTCCTTGGTCATCACTAATTCAGCAGCTGCCTCTGATATTGAGTGGGGCCGGCGCCAGGTATGCCAGGCACCACGCACCAACTGCGTTCTTTAGTCTGGCTGGCAGAGAGGGACTGTTGCACGGGCGTTCCCCGTGCAGGATGCTCATCTTTTTAGCATCTGCTGACCGTGAGATTGAGGTGCTGTATTAATCCTCCCTGGGTGTCCAATTGCAGAGGAGTCAAGCCAAGGACAGGATGCTCGGGAGGCAGCGCAGCCCTCCACGGCACACTGTCTGGGTGCTTGCGCGTAAGGACCAGCGCGGAGGCCCAGTTTGGCTCAAGTAGAGGAAAGCAAGGCAGCTGCGTGAGGTCAGCACATCTGGCAAGAGCATAAAAGCAGGATAAGTGCCTGTAGTACTCCCCCTAGCACCAAATACATCCAGCTAAGAAAATTCTTGAGCTGTATGTGGCATCTCTGTTATTTGATAGCTTGCTTTATTTTTTTTTCCCTTTCGTTAACCTCCTCAATCTCTCCTTGATTACGTGTGGACTTTTATCATCCTCAGCATCCTCTGGGATGAGACCCCCACGGTTAAACTACTGCTTGTTATGTGAAGAATCACTTGTGAGCTTGGTGGGTCTGCGCCTTCCTCTGATTAACCTGGGCTGATGTCCCTTAACTCTTGTGTTTGAAGGGAGAGGCCACGCTTGCCCCAGGGACACGGTGCCTGGTGAATGCAGGCGGTTATTCGGAAGGAAGCACTTGGTTTTGGCTGTGCGGTTGCATATTTTAATAACCAAACCCTTTTGACATTCTTCAGCTGCCTGCAGCATTCGCGACGTTATCGGCTGTCGGAAGGAAAGCATCGTTTTGAGCGCTGAGCTGGGGCGGGTGGGAGGACGAGAGGACCGTTCCAGGCATTACATTTTAAGGCAGATTGAGACTGAATGGGCAGGGTTCACAAAGCCCACTGCAGCTTGTGCCCAGCTTGGAGCTCCTGGCCTGGCAGCGGGTCTGCCTCTCTCCTAAGCACCGGCTCCGGCCATGCGTGGAGACTGGCAGGGGAAGAGGCTCGTGTCCTCCCGCTTCCCTCTCTGTGTTATACCCCCTGCCCCCACGTCATTCAGCATCGGCTCTACCAGCTGCTCGTGCTCACACTGCCTTTTATTTTTCTCAGGTAACACCAACAGCATCTTTGCGCTGGACTACATCAGCGGAGCATTAACACTGAATGGGCCACTAGACCGGGAAAACCCCTTCTATAGCGCTGGATTCATCCTCACGGTGAAGGTGAGATGACCTCCATCCAGGAGACACGTTGGCAGAGCAGGATGGGGAGGGGACAAGTCCTTCGAGGTGGAGGGACAAACCTGGGTGATGTCGCTCCTGTGGGTATCCAGAGCCATGATGTGCTGTTCCTCGGCCAAGCCAAGCGAGATGTTTAACACAGCCCTCTTGTATGGTGGCCCAAGACGTGATTGCCTCTGTGTGGATGTATAAGGTCATTTTTGGTGCCCTGCCTGGTCTCCAGCTTGATCTGCCAGTGGTTGTATCTGCTGGCAGCATGCAGATACCCTGGGATCACAAGTAACATGAGACATCTACATTCAGCCACCCGAATTGTGCCTGCTTGTGCCTGCTTCCCACCTTTTGCCCCCAAAACCTCAGAAAAACAGGAGCATTTTTGTCATATCAGCAGAAAACAGTGTAACAGGGCATCATCTGCATCTGCCTGGTGCAGGCAGGTGTGGGGAAGGAGTGATGCTGGAAGTTGCCTCGTCAAGAAAAGGCACTGGAGCGTGGTCCTCCAACCCCACCTGAGAGCAGCTCCCCGGCTTCGCTTGCAGCCCTGTAATTAAAATCAATACCAAGCTGGGCAGCTGGTTGGAAACACATTTAGAAGTATAGATTCTGCCGGGCCGGGGTGGGGAAAAATCAGTGTTGTAGGAAGGGTCATTGATTGAGAGGCCAGCAGCCAGCACACCACCTTCTCGGTTTGGCGAGTTCAAGGCTTCGTTGGGTTAAAAGGGGACAAGGAGTTGCCGCGCTCGGTCCCAGGTGCAGGTCGTATTGCGGGGCTTTATGCACGGGGAAGAGATCTGCATCCATCCCTGGTATCTCTTGGTTTGGGCTTTTATAGTTTAGATTCTGTAGAAATCAAGCGAGGGAGGGTTTTCTGGTTTCATAAGGACAAAAATATCTGTTTAATTTTGGAAAGGTTTGTGAACCTGAAAACTTGCCCGTTTTCCTGCCCATGTGATAATGCAGTTCCAACTATATTCTGTTGATCCGACAGATTTATTTATTTATTTATTTATTTAATTTCCTCTCCCCACAAACTTTACATCCTCCCGCAAATGCCAACTCTCGGCGACCCGCATCCCTGGGCCCCAAAATGTTCTCTGCTGCTCTCATCCTGGAGCACGCAGTGAAAATGCAGCTGGGTGGCTCCTTGTTCGGATCAGCCTGTTCTGCTGTTGTGTGCAGAAGCGGTGAATAGCAATGAGCCGTGCGGGTCATGTCAGCGTTGCTTTTCTGTGCCCACGGCAAAGCAGGATTATCCAAAGGACAAGAGGAGGGACTCGGCTTCAAAAGGCTGTTTCACAAGTCTCGCTTCTCCGGCAATAAAATCTGCACTCTTTCCTTTTGGGAAAGCAAAATTCAAGTCCTTCTTGAGACAGAGGTGTGATATGGAGTCATGACTCAGCTCTGTATTTAGACACGTGTTGGCAAACCTATTTTAAGGTCTAAATCTTGTTTTCTTCCATTGGCCTAGTTTTCTGTCCCTCTAGTAGTACTACGGTGGTTTGCTCCCTGCTCCCGGTCCCACCTCAGATGGCAGAGGAGAAAATAGGAGTGCTCTTTGCTCCATCATGGCTTCCCTTATTTTGAGGACCGTCCCCCCACATCTCGCAAGGCAATTTTTTCTTTTTAAATGCTTGTGGCAAGGAAATCACCTACTCCTCCCTTGAGTGTGATTCCGAGTCCGGACAACCCATTGCATGATAGAGGCAAGTGAGATCTTGGCCACGGCCATCCCAAGTGGAATGTTAAGCCCCTGGGAAGGTTTGCAAGAGGGCTGTGGGTCTGAAGCGTCGGTGTTGGGACAGCTGGATCAACATCTGGGTATGTTGATGGGTCAGCAGCGTGGAAAGGTGCTCAAGGTTAAGGAAGTGGCAATGGCAGCGCCAACCGAGCATCCTTCCTTGGCAAAGTGGAGGAAGCAAAAGCTGCAAGAGTCTACTCACAGCACACACGCTTTCTTTTCATAGAATCTCAGACTGGTTTGGGTTGGAAGGGACCTCCCAGCCCATCCAGTTCCCACCCCCTGCCATGGGCAGGGACACCCCCCACCAGCCCAGGCTGCCCAAAGCCCCATCCAGCCTGGCCTTGGGCACTGTCAGGGAGCCAGGGGTAGCCACAGCTTCTCCGGGCACCCTGTGCCAGGGACTCAGCACCCTCCCAGGGAAGGATTGCTGCCTCCCAGCTCAGCTCCAGCTCCCCTCTGGCAGTCGAAACCCAGCCCCTTGGTCTGGCCCTCCCTGCCCTGCAACCAGCCCCTCTCCAGCTTTCCTGCAGCCCCTGCAGGCACTGGGAGGCCGCACTGAGGGCTCCCCGCAGCCTTCTCTGCTCCAGGCTGGACAAGCCCAGCTCCCTCAGCCTGTCCTCGCAGCAGAGGGGCTCCAGCCCTCGCAGCATCTCCGGGGCCTCCTCTGGACTCGCTCCAGCAGCTCCATGTCTGTCCTGTGCTGGGGCCCCCCGAGCTGGAGGCAGCACTGCAGGGGGGTCTCAGCAGAGCGGGGCAGAGGGGCAGAATCCCCTCCCTGGCCCTGCTGCCCACACTGGGTTTGATGCAGCCCAGCACACGGGGGGCTTTCTGGGCTGCCAGCGCACACTGCCGGCTATTTACATTTATTCTTTGAAAAATAAAGGCTGCCTGTTTTTTTTCTCCCGTTGCAGGGGACAGAGCTGAATGATGACCGCACACCCTCCAACGCCACCGTCACCACCACCTTCAACATCCTAGTCATCGACATCAACGACAACGCACCCGAGTTTAACAGCTCGGAGTACAGCGTGGCCATCCCAGAGCTGGCCCAGGTGGGCTTTGCCCTTCCCCTCTTCATCCAGGTGCAGGACAAAGATGAGGTGAGGTATCCTGTGCCGCGGGCGCTTCTGTCCATCCCTTGTAGGGTGGCGCTGGTGTGGTTTTGGGGGTGATGAACCTGCGATGAGGTGCATGGTTATGTCCTGATACCCACTTTTTTTGGCTCAGATGCCCTCCCCAGAGTGCAGGCATGGCGTGTTGCTTTAATGCAGTCAGGATTTGGATGGCTGAGAGCCAGAAAATTGGATTGTGTGGGATACTGATTCTCCCCCGCTTCCGAGGGCTCTTGTCGGGCAGTCCTTTGCCTTTCTGTTTTAGAAAGGGAGGAGGTTTTCTCCCAGGGGACCTGCCACGGAGGGGACTAGTGCTGCTGCTGTCAGGGTGCTAGCGTGGGGGGGTGACTGGAATACCAGTTCATCACTGCAAACCAGCCGGGAGCGTTGGAGGCTTGTTCCTTCCTCATGTTAACGGAGCTCCTATTTGTTACGCACCGGTCCGTGCCACGTAGGGATTGCAGTGTGTTTTCCAGCCTTGGGCTTGCAGCCTTCAATTACTCTGATTATTTGACTTGTGCAGTTCACGTCTGGCTGCTTCTGCGTGCCGGCACCCTTCAACCCCGCCACGCTGTGTGGTGTCTGCTTCAAACAAGTGCTGACACCTCATGGTGAACCTTCCAAAATCCCTCGGAAGGGCTCTGGCTGCAGAGCTGTCCCTATTCCTCCTCATGCCGAGCGAGAGGTGAGGGGAGAGGGTTTGTGAGGATGAATGGCATCGTCGGGATGTTTTCCCGTGCTTTAGGTAAAGGATGTGGTAGCACTGAGGAATATAAAAGGACCCAAAATCCTGGTGGGTCTGTTAAAACGGGCATCTTCTAGGATGTCTTTGCTGGTTGAAATGATGGATCTGCTTTTCCCCAGCCCTGGATGGAGTTCACCACATCTCGTAAAGCCACCCAGAAATGCCATTTTATTTCACGTGAAGTGATTATGACACAGAACTAATAATCTACTTGTGACATGATGTCACCATCCAGGAGTTATGAGTTCAGCCTGAAGAGGTGCAGATGAGCTATTAAGCAGATAAAGAGACTGTTTTTTCTTGAAAATGTCAATTGCTAATAAAGAAGATATAGATATGACAGATGCTTAGGGTAGTTTCTGAATAGAGCCACTGTCGTGCTTTCTGAGGGATGTCAGCAGTTCTGTTCTTGAAGGGCATTGTAACACTTCTGTTTGTGCCAGAAGGATGAAGGATCTGTCATTATTTCTGGTTAAAAGCTCATTTTACTGGAGTGATTCCCATTCAAGAATTCACTCTTCAGCCTTGCTAATTTTAAAATGGGGGGGAATAAAAAATAGCCTTGCCTTCCCGATTGCGCCAGCAAGAAACAGACTCATTCTTTTGGTGTATTTCTTTAACTTCCAGAGATTTCCCCAAAAGAATTGGCTGAGATTTTTAAAACTGCTGAGAGAGGACCTCTTGCGCTAGGGGAGTCTGAAGGAGTTTTACTGTACCTGTCTTTGGAGACCATCATATTAGCACAGATTGCTTTGACCGGAGCATTATTTTCACTGATAAGAAGCACAGGAGAGCTGATGTCTTGGAATATCCAGAGGGAGGAAAGTTATAAGCAATCGGGGTTGGGTTTTTTTTCTCTGCATTATCCTGTGGTGGATCTTTTCTTATTTCCCCTCATTGATGCTTGCAACTGGATTAACCACCGAGGTAGCGCCTTGGGGGCAGAATAGGGAGAGGATATCCAGGTCGTTAAAAAGATTTATGTGAGAGAGAAGTGGGACTGCACCTGCAGCCAGGCTTGTTCTAGCACTGCTTCCCAGGCAGTGTATTTATAGAGGTCCTGAGATCCCCAAACTTGCAGTAAAATCTTGCAGAAAGGCAAGATTGTCGCCTGATGGTGGTATTTTCGCTGCTCAAGTACCTCATGAGAGTTGCGAGGCTTGTAGAATCCATCCGAGTTTGCGAGAGCCCAAAAGGCTCTCTCGGCTCTCTGTGGGTGCAGGGGTGGAGGGATGGGACGGTGAAGTCCGAGGTCTACAGGCAGGGATGTGGCTGAGGACGTGGCTGACAGAAGCTATTTCGCCAACACAGCCTTCATGCTGGAGATGACATGATTCATTTATGTAAGGGGCAAAGGAAAACAAGAAGAGAATTATACATGTCTTCAGGGAAAGCAGATGGATAGAGACATGTGAAATCACAGTTAGAGTCTTTGGGAAGATCGTTTTCCTTGAGTTTTGTCTCCTGCCTCCCATCCTATGTCATTAAGTCCTGGGAGAGCCCCTTGGCAGGTTGGTTTCTTTCTTGAGCCGAGCCATCCAGCCTTCTTCTGGCGCCTCCAGCAAATTTTGCCCCCTTTCCTTCAGCCCTCAACCTTGTTGAGGTCCTACTTGGATGGAGCAACTCTGTGGGGTTGGGTGGCTTTGGGGAACCTGCCCGCCATTGCACCCCAGTTGTGACTTTGTAGAGCTGGGGAAGCGGGTGTCTCATGGTTCTGGCCTTTAAAACATCCTGCGTGGGCTGCCAGGGCCATTAAACAAGAAGGTGTTTTGTAACCAGGCCCACGTGGCCTTTTTAAATGGTGGGTTTTTGGTCTTTCTTTCTTCTGACGTGCTTTGCGCAAACTTAAATGATTGCTTTTTGAAGGAGTTAGATTAAATCATTCAGCAAAGCACTTAAGAATGTATTTACGTTGCACACAAGACCGAGCTTGAAAGCACGCGCTTGAATTTACCTCTGTGTTTAAGTGCCTTTCTGGAGCTAGGCTGGCATTAACGTCTCAGACGAGGTATCTATGCAGGGTGCCTCCAAAGAGAAACCTGTTCCTCTGAGTCGGTTCCTTGCAAACTCCCAGCTGCTGTCCCTCAAGTGCGGTCGTGGTCTGGCTCGGAGAAGAACTGGCTGAGGGTGCGAGGTGGGACGGAGAGCATCTCAGGAGGATGCGTCCAGGTTGAGCTGAGGTGACCCCAGGTGTGGATTTGGGGTGCAGCCACGAGGTGTTCCACGGGGTGTGCTGGTTTTTCTTTTTGCATTGTCTGCGGTTTATCGAAACCGCTTGAACGTGGGAGAAATAGGTGCGCAGCGTCTGCACGGGGTTTTGGACCTGACCTTCTGTGAAGCAAAAAATAAAGCATTAACCCCTGTGCAGCCGAGGTTTTCTCTCTGCCAGATAAGGCAGCAAACCGCTTGAATACCTTTCCAAAGCCGTTTGAGAGAGCTGGTTGTGAAAATGTCTGCAAGTTTCTCAGTATTTAGGCTGAGCCTATACCCAACCGGACAGCACTGGAGACCGGTATGTATACTCATCTGCGTTCCCAGCCCGGGCCTGGATTCTCCTCTGGCTAATGTTACGATAGATCAGCAGGGATGAATAAATCCTGTGTGCAAGACAGAAAATTAATGCTTTGTATTACTCAGTTTTGCAGCGAGGCTTGTTTCCAGGTTGAGAGCAAGAGCCCCCAGCTGTGGAATAAGCCTGCGTTAATTCGAAGGGCTGCTTTGCTTGGGCTTCTCTGCTCCGAGGCTGGCTGAGGTGGGGAATGCCCTTCTCGAGATGCTGGTATTCCACAGCCTGGTAGCTTGATGCAGTGTTTTAGGGAGCAGGCAAGCGTTTGGCCCTGCAGGAAAAAAGAGCAGGGCATCCTTCAGGGTATCCCCCAGCTGAGCTTCCCATCGCTGGCAGCTCCCCAAAGGTGCGTCAGGAGAAGCGGCAGCGTGCTTTCCCAGGGCGCGCCAGAGAAACCAGCTCTTCTGCCATGCCTTTCGCTTGATTCTCCTTGACACGGTTGACTGAAGAGGAAGAAAAGGGCAGAGGCTGTATAAAGCACGAGTGCGACGGGCTGACATTTTAAAACAATTTTGAAACTATTCTCCAAAATAAGCGTATTGAGAAAGATAAATGGGGAACTTAAAAAAAAATAAAATTAAAATAATTCCAGGCCAGGGGAATACGAGGTATTTGTTGCGTAAAGCTACGTCGGAGGCTCACGTAGGGATACCGCATGTGCCCACGCGTGTGCAGGTGCGATACGTGAATCATCCGTAGCATATATATGCATATGACAGGCACGCGCACTATAAATATGATCTACACGGCAAGGGACTGTAAAGGGGAATTGACGGCGCTCGAGTATTCTCTCCCAAAAGTGCCAGCTGCCAGTCGGGCTGAATTAGATTTCACAGGGGTTTTTGCAATACATGGAATTCACCAGCAAATTACCCTTAAAGAGGGAAAATCAATCATTTGGAGCAGAGATAAGCTGAAGGCGAGGCAGCCTCAGATTGATCCCGTCTGTGCAGGCGTGTGTGGAATTCAGCAGATAACCTGGGGAGAGCAGGGAAGGAGAAAACTCCTCTGGGAGCAGGGGGAGCGGGCAAAGGCTGCCACTTAGGCCAGACAGAAAGAGGGGAAAAAAGGGCTGCCAGTGTGGGGAGGAGGATCGGAAAGCCTGGGGAGCATTTTGCTCCAGGCATCCCACATCACTTGCGACCCCGGTGAGGTCCTTAGGGATGCAGGGGATAAGCGCCCATGCCCGGTGAGCCTTCGAATGGGTCATGGATGCTGTTGTGCTTGGGTGCTGGGTGAGCAGTGGGTGCTGGGAGCCTGAGCTGGCTGGCAGGGCAGCGGGAGAGAGGCAGGCAGCTCCGGAGGGGCTGCTCAGAGCACGGGAGTTAAATGTCTTGAAGTGGGTGGAGAGAATAACCCTCTTTATGCCTTGTGTTTTCAAAGGAAGGATTATTTGCCAAGCATTATTTGTCTCTGAGTCGCTAGAACCAGGCATAAGGTATCCAAGCCATACAAAGGGGCGCTAATTGCTTTTAAAAAAAACCACAAAACAACAAAAAACCCTCTTTTTTTCCCCTTCCTCCTCCTCCCCCCCCCCATGCCTGAACTCTTAGCACTTTCCTTTCTTCGCCAACTCGCCAGAATGAGGGATATTAAACGCTCCTCAGCTTTTTGTAGGTAATAGCCCCTTGCCTAGAAAGCGCCTGAGAGGGAAGCTGGAGTTACGCTGGATTTTGTGCTTCAGAAAGGCAGGGCTCTCCATTTCGGAAAAGCAAGCTGCACCTGAGCTAGGGTGGGGGGAACCCAAGGGAGCCCTGGCCCCAGTCAGCCGTGAGGAGAAGAAAACCGAGGACCTCAGGCTGCTTTTCCCAAATCTAGCTCCCTTTGTGCTGAAAATGATTCCAGGCCACCGAGGCAGCTCAGCGATTTCGGAGAGCGGTATGGTTGAGGAAGGGCTGTTTACTTGTCTAGGGTTTGGGGTTATTTTATTTTAACTTGGAGTTTTTGTGTAGCCCTTGGTAAGTGATGTGCTTCGCCTGGTGGAAGGCTGAATGATTTCTGAAGCATTTCCACACGCGTTTCCGGGAGGAAGGGACTGGGTGGGGGTGCTGGGTGAAGCCGGTGAGCGATGTTGGGTGAAAAAGGAGGGGTGAAGTTTATAATCCATCCTCAGTCAAAGCTGGAAGAGCTGATGTGGCAGCTCCTGGCCTCCTGATATGAGAAGAGGTTCCCTGATTTGTGGTGAACCGTGCTCCCTGACCGCATCTTGCAGGTTGGGAGAGGGACCCTTCAGCCATGATTCATAGCGGGTGCATGAGCAGGCCCCACATGGTGCCTGGGACATCTGGAGGGACACACCTACCCACCCCCTGGCATCTCTCAGCCCCACGCCAGAGCTTCTGCCCTTGCCTGCTGGTCCAGGCTGTGCTAGCTACACCCAGGGATGGTCTCCCCTGGGGCTTGTGCCCATGGGGCGTGCAGACCGGTCCATCGCAAACCGGTTAAATATAAAGCACTTGAGGTAGATCAGTCAGCGGTTGCTTTTTTGGAAGTCAGGTATCGGCAAGAGGTTGATGATGGCATTGTGGCAGCAGGGACACGATGTGGCTCCTATTACATGCTCCGAGGAATACGCACGCGAAGAACAAAGCAATGATTATGCCCAACTGCAGCTACGATTGTCTTTTAGCTGAATTGACATGAAATTTCCATGGGTTGCGGCGCCGGCTACGGCGGGGAGGAGGTTTGATTGCCGGGAAGGAGGCAGCAGGCAGCAGCCTCGAGCCACAGCGCGCACTGGCCCCGTGCACTGGCACGGCATGAGGCGAGCTGGGAAACGCGCAGCCATGTCCCGGCTTTGTGCAGGAGTGAACTTCCCTCCGCAGCCCCGTTCTTTATGGCCCAATTTGTTTCGGATGGAGGGTGCATGCAGACGGGTTTATTGTTGTAGGGTTGCTTAGCTTTGCCAGGCTACTCGTTAACATATGCCCCTAAAGGAAGGCAAAGGCAGCCGGTCTGTTTGCGGTGACGGGGAGAACCTCGAGCAGCGCGGAAGCTGGTGTTGAAGGGGTTGGAGGAGGCAAATGAGCAGATAAACCGTGTCGTGCACCATAAAGAGATGGCGCTCGGCCGCGAGCCCGCCACTGCACACCAGGACCTTTGCGAGCTCGGGGAGACGGCACTTGTTTTTCTTCTTTGTGAACACGTTTCAGATCCGTCGTTTGCTCCTGGGTGGTGGGAGCAGGTAGGAAGGAGTGAGGAAAATGTAAGCAGCTCCCCGTGGCTTCCTCCGGAGCAGGGAAGGGGGGGATAGTAGCTGTGAGGTAGGCTGAGCCAACCCCTTCTGCTGGGCAGCTGATAACAATTTGAATATTCAGATTTGCTTTCAGCCATCCGCAGGGGGCTCGCAGGCTCCGGGATCTAGGAGCAAGGAAAGCAGCATGGGGGCAGAAACAAAAAAATAAATAGCCGAATAAATATATAAATGGCAACTCGCAGCAGCCCTCCCAAGAGGCAGACGTATCCCCCTTCTCCAGACCTCACGTGGGGAGACTGAGGCTCTCAAGGGGCTGCTAATTAGAGATGGTGGGTATCTGGAGGCTGATCTCCTTCCCCAGCTGGAGGGGAATTAATCCACCCAGTGCTCTTCCTGCAAATACTTGGATTGCTTTTGATGTCTCAACTTTTATCTCGTGCCTCCAACAAACTCGCTCCTCTCCGGCTCCCGAGAAAATCCCTCGCATCTTGCCACTACGAAAGTGTACTGTGGGGAGGGCACGGGGCCCCGAGAGAGAAACCGAGGGCTCGGCCGCAGAGCTAGGCAGGAATTCCTCACTGAAAGGGCTTTTTGTCACTGGTGGGAAGTGGTCCTTTGCTATAAATCGGCATCTTAAGGACAGGGTACGAAGTAACGGCTTGGGGAGTGATACTCTCTCCTGCCGTTCTCCGAACCCTCTACTCCCTCTCTCCCAGGCTCTGTACCGGTGTCGGCGAGCATCCCTCGCTCGTGCACTTCCCAGTTTGCCAAGTCTGCCCCGAGATGTGTCCCTTCAGCTTCCTCTCTAGGGACGTTCGCTCCCCAGCTGAGCGTTGCTGGGCTCCTGGGGTGGTGGGTGCCCTCGCTCGGGGCTCACTTGTGTGGCTCCCTGCGTGCCCTCAGGGCTCGCTCCTCTGCCACACGGCTCTGCGCAGGGAGGAGGAGGGCAAGCAGGGATTCTGTTCGTGTCGCCGGCTCTTGGCGGTCACGCTTAGCCAGCTTTTGCTATTAGTGCCCCTTCGTGCATTTAATTGGTCCCTTTTTCTGATAGGAGGGAGGTCATTCGGGGAAAATTGGAAATTCGGCTCCGGCAGCTTCTGAACTTGCTTTTTGTGGGCTCTGCTAGGCCGTGCTTTGGGAAGGGGGTGCTGTGCCCGGAGCAAGGGTCCTGAGATGCTGTTGCTGGTATGCCGGTGGTCCTGCTGCTTTGCCAGCCGGGTCTTGGGAGAGGAGGTGTTTTCCAGTTCCCAGTTTGAGCTGTTTTACTGGGAAGAGCCCTGTGCGTGGGAGAGGCGCCCGTGCTGTGCCCCCCCAGCACGCGGCAATGAAACCCCGGTGTGTGATACTGTGTGTGGCACGTGGATCTGCACCCAGTAAAAGAGATTTTCCCTCCCGCCGTGTGTTGTGCGGGTTTATCCCAGGGATGCACTCCTTTCACGTGCGCACAGATTTCATATAAAATGAGTGCCCACGGAAAGAAGATTTATAGACAATCACACGCATCGTACACTCGGTGTGTGTAATAAAACACAACAAAGAGTGCTTGAGGTCGGTGCGGAGCTGGATGACTCAGTTAACCGAATGCAAGCAGGGAAAGGCTCCCCTGCCTCTCTGGTAACTGCGTGGTATTCGTTTGTACGTGCCTGAAGGTGAAGGGCCATGTCCAAGCTGCCAGCGCCGGCAGGTTTGTGCCTGATCCACAGTCGGATTTGTCCTCCACTTGCCCCCAGGCTCGTCCCGGGTCCTGGCTGCGCTGGGTCCTTCCTCCTTTGTCACTGTCAACCTTCCTCTCTCCCTTCCCAGGGACCCAACAGCATTTTTGAGGTTTACCTGGTGGGCAACAACTCCAACCACTTCATTATCTCGCCGACCTCCATCCAGGGGAAGGCGGACATCCGCGTCCGTGTGGCAGTGCCGCTGGACTTTGAGACCATTCCTCGCTACGAATTTTCGGTAGGACTGCACCCTGCGCGCGTTTTTAAGAGGGACCGTTAACCAGCCTTCTCTCTTCCTCTCTCTAATCCACACTGTAAAACTCTGGAGCATTACAAAACGGGGGAAAAAATGGGAATATAATAAAGAAAAGGAGGAGGTAGGGAAGAGATTCGCTCTGCGCCTTCTCTTTCTTTCCGACATCTGAAGGCTCAGCTGCCAGAGCTTGAGCAGAGCGTGTTCCCCTTTGCTGTGTCACGTGCTAAGCCGTAAAAGCTTTATAGAGCATAACACTTTGTTTTAAGTGCGCCAAAGTTCTCCCCAGCCTCCTGCTTTGTCCTACTCACTGCCTGAGCTGTAAATTCACAAGGAAGGCAAAGCAGGCTCATACCATGCCAGCGGTGTGAGTCCTGGCAGAGGAGCTTTCCTGCCGCTGGTGGAGAAAGATGAGCCAAAGCCTTCCTACTCTTGCTGCAGGCAGCGAGGGGGTGGCAGGGCCTGGTTCCCCAGTTTTCCAGGCGAAGGCTGGGGCTGTTTGGGGCGGGTGGTGCAGGGTGTTTGGCAATCCAGAGCTGAGCAGCTCCCAGGGGAGAGGGAAGGGGCTCTTTTCCATTTTTTTGAGCATCCATGCTTTGGTGGTTAGCACTGAGCTGGCTCATCTGGTGAGGGATCTCAGGAGAGCGTTTTTTTCTCCATTAAAGAAGAATAGATAACTCTCCCAAGCTTTGCAAACAGTGTCTCCAACTCTCTCCTTCGCTTCCCATCTCTGCCCAGCTTTTTGCAAACGAGAGCATCCCGGACCACGTTGGCTTCGCACGCGTGAAGATTAACCTCATCAACGAGAACGACAACCGCCCTATTTTCAGCAAGGCCCTGTACAATGTCAGCCTCTTTGAGAACACCACGGTGGGCACCACCGTCCTCCAGGTCCATGTGAGTAGGAACGTCCTGGCTCTCTTCGCCATGTCCTTTGTGTGTGTGTGGCTCTGCCGGTGCCTGTCACCAAGAGATGGGCTGGGGAGCCTGGTAAGGGAGCGGTGGGAGATGCTGGCCGTGGGGTATAGCTCTCCCATGGACTTTTAGAGCTGATGCCTTGACCTTTCCTCATCTCTGGGAGATGTGTGTGTGGCTTCCACCACACCAGGAGCTTGAGAAGTCCTGCACTGAAAGGTCTCATCTGCAGACAGCACCTTCTCCTGCAGATGCTGGTCATGGTGGCCTTTCCCTCCTCCTCCCTGCATGGGATCCACTGAGTATGTCAGTTGTGTCCATGGCTTGTGTCTCATCATGTATTCACTGCCTCTCTCTTACCTTAATTCTTATGGGAAAAGATGCTCTGATACCTAATGAACTTTGTTGCTTCATTGGTGAGAGCGAACGCCCAATGTTTATCTTTTGTTGTGGGTTTTCTCACTGCGCTGTTTGGAAACATGATCTTCCTCAACCAAACTGAGGTCAACTGAGCCAAAAAAATGGTGAAGGAGGGAAAAAGAAAGGCATGGCTGTATTTAGCAGAGGGTGGTGTTAAATGGCTGGCGGCAGAACGGTGGTGCGGCAGGCAGAGGTGGTGATGATAGCGAAGCATTTCTGTAGGGCTTGTCCCTCCTGCCTGGGTTGGTGTGAGCACCCTGCTGAGAAAGTATGTTTCCCATGGCGTGAGGGGGATGTCAGTCTATGTCAGTGCCATTGCGGAGCACAGCAAGACCCAGAACAAACCCTGCACTGAAAAAAATTTAAATAGGAAGCAAAGCTCCTCTGGGACGTGAAATATCAAAGATGGGAGCATCGAAATTCCACTCTGCTCTCATGAGACCCCACTTGGAGCACTGCGTCCAGCTCAGGGGTCCCCAGGACAAGACAGAGTTGCTGGAGCGAGTCCAGAGGAGGCCCCGGAGATGCTGCGAGGGCTGGAGCACCTCTGCTGCGAGGACAGGCTGAGGGAGCTGGGCTTGTCCAGCCTGGAGCAGAGAAGGCTGCGGGGAGCCCTCAGTGCGGCCTCCCAGTGCCTGCAGGGGCTGCAGGAAAGCTGGAGAGGGGCTGGTTGCAGGGCAGGGAGGGCCAGGCCAAGGGGGTGGGTTTGAACTGCCAGAGGGGAGCTGGAGCTGAGCTGGGAGGCAGCAATCCTTCCCTGGGAGGGTGCTGAGGCCCTGGCACAGGGTGCCCCGAGAAGCTGTGGCTGCCCCTGGCTCCCTGGCAGTGCCCAAGGCCAGGCTGGATGGGGCTTTGGGCAGGCTGGGCTGGTGGGGGGTGTCCCTGCCCATGGCAGGGTGTGGCACGGGGTGGGCTGGGAGGTCCCTTCCAACCCAAACCAGTCTGGGGTTCTATGAAGATGCCTGCTAGGCTTTGGGTGCGTTACTCTGCTGTCATTAGTCATAGATGGACTTGCTGCCCCCTGGCCCTTGCCTGCCCCCAGGTCACCCACTCACACAGATCCAGAGAATAAAAGCCCTGACAAAAGGGTTGGTGTATGCGCCTGTGCGTAAGTGTGTTTACTCTGCAAACAGATGGTGTGAAACTGTATAGAGCCCCCGAGCTGTTCCCATCTGACAGTTATTAATATTTCAAGCAGATGTTTCACTAGTCAGGCCGTCAGACACTAAACAATGAGATTGTTACTGCGTCTTCTCTTTCCCCAACTTCCAGCTCTGCCAGCGTTTCGGAGCGTACGCCAAGTGCCAGGAGTTGAATCTTCTATGATAAATCAGAATGGGTGCAATTAGCGCTGAAATCCAGATTGCCCTCCCAGCTCATCCCAAACTTTTAACAACCCTCATAAAGTACCAGCTCCTCCCGCTGCTGCCGCTCACCTTCGAAACGTGGCCCTCTGCTCGCCTCCTCGGCGCTGCCCGCCTGCGCCGTGCCTCTCCGACTGCCCCGCGTGCCGCAGACAAAAGGCACTGCGCCAGGCGGCCGCCGCTGGGCGCCTGCTTTCCTTGCTTTGCAGTTCCTCCACTTCTTTTCTTCCTTCTTTGCCACTTGCCTGGGAGCTCTTTATGGGTATTCCTCCATGGGGGTTAGGGCTTGACTTTTAAAGACAGTCTGGCCAGTGACATGGAGTGCGCAGTTCTTTGGTGGCCACCCAATGATGTCCCCATGAAAGGGGACTTTTGCTGGCTCCCTCCTTGCTCCATACTGTAAAATGCCTCTTTGCGCAAATAAGTGCAGGCTTTGCACCGTGCCTTTTGAGAAGTGAAGTGTTTCCAGCGTGCTAAGGACAAATCAGGGGGTTTATAAGATGGGTTTATAACAGGGGAGCGCATGAGCTGGGCGAGCAGTTGCCGGAGGATGGCAGGAGGCTTCCCACTAGCTGTTGCCAGAGCTGGCAGGGCAGAGCTGGCAGGGCAGAGCAGCGCCTGCAGCTCCTTCCCGGCAGGGAGGCAAGCAGCTAAAATTGTGGGGAGCAGCGGCAATGGGAGATCGCTGATCTGCCCAGCCTGACCTCCTGGGGAAGGAGAAGTAGTTCCTCCCAGCAGCCCAGAAGACCCTGGGCTGGTTGCCTGTCTTCCAGCAAGCGCTTCCCCGCTTGCCCCCCCTTGGCTGCGTGTGGCTGGGGGTGCGTAAGGGAGGGGAAGGGGTTTTCTTTGTGACCTGGGAGGAGCAGTGAGCCTGCTCTGCCCAGCAAGCATGCTTTTTGGTTCCTCGCTGCCGTCTGCTTGGCCAGCTGAAAATGGAAAGGGGGGAAAAAAAAAAGAAAAAGGAGGAAGCAGACTTCGTTTGCGGTGATAAATGGCCATTCGTCTCCTCAGCATTTCAGCTCCTAATGTCACTGACAGCACAGAAACATTGCCTGTTACACGTATAAATCAACTGTAAAACAACCCGAAGTGCAGGCAGCCAGCAGGGACCCAGAGCCGCTGCCTTCTTTCCGCTCTCTGCCTCCTTCCCTTTGCCCACAGACGCGTGGGCTCGGGTACTCGCCCCTCCGCCTTCCCACGGAAACCTCGGTTACTTCCCTGCAACGGTGCAGCCTTGTCCACCCTCTAAGGTTTTGTTTGTCTGCGCTTTGTTCTCTATTTCCCATTCCCTCCGTCTTCCTGCTGTCCATCCATCTGTCCATCCATCCATCCGTTTAGTCCTGTCTGTGAAACACATTTATCATACAGATTCAGGTAGTCGTTTGCTTGCACGAGAACATCTGGAGAGTCCAGGCTTCACAGGAACGGCGCCTGCAATGCACCCAAAGGCACCCTTCTCTCCTTCCTCCATGCTCTTTATCCGTGTGATAAACCCCTTAGGCCAGAGATTGCTTGTGGGTCTGCTCTTACTTACCCTGAAGCAAGGGGTCCTTACTTCAGTCAGTGCTTTCAGGTTGCCCCGTAGCATAAGTTATCACGGTTTGGAGTTAGGAGTGTGTTGCAACCCAACCTCTCCCTGTGCAAACCTTCTCTTCCCTTGCTCCGAGCCATACTGTGCTGTGGAAAGCCAGGCTGGAGGAGCTCAGAGGTCCTGCACAGCAGGATGCTCCTTCTGCAAGGCTTGGGTGAAGCAGGGAGGTGACCAGAACTCAGCCTGAAGATATGGGCAGGTTCTGCCCCAGCTACCAACAGATATTGAAATATTATTTTTTTTTCTGAAACAACCGGCCATGAAGCCTTTTAATAACATAACAGAAAAGGTCAGAGAAAGAATTTCACACTTCTTGAACAAGCAGGCAGCTGGTATGACTTCATGCTTTCCAGGAATGAGAGGCACTGAGAATACATGCTGTACCCTAAATTATCTGGGGCTTTGACCCCCCCCAGCAAGGTGCTGCCTGGGTAGCCAGTGGCTTTTGATGGGTGCTGACTTTCCTAATAGCAGGGAGCAAGCTGGAAGGCCGTGCCCTGGAGAAACACGCTGAGCAAGGGTGGTGGCTCCACACGGGGCGGAGGACTCAAGGCTGTGCGCAATAGGAAGCCCTGGGGAAGGGCAGTGCTAGGGTGGATGAATGGTTGTTCTTCTGCCGTAGCCACGATGGGTGCCTGCGGTGGGATTAGCAAACGTCTGCTGAAGCAAGTTCCAACAATTAGTTTTCTTCTGGGGTAAGAGTGTCTCCAGCCCTGTCTGTCCTAGCTGAGAAGTCCGGGAGCTGGAGAAGAGGATGAGTTGTTAGACTAGAGGCATGTTCGCAGATCTCAGACCAGATGGAGGATAAATCTGTTCCAGGGAGGGACAAATCAATAGGCAGATGAAGGAGGGGACAGATAAAAGGGCATGGTCTGGCATCCACGCCACTATCTAACAGCATCAGTACAAACCTGGCAGGAAGCAAGGTCTGGCATGAATGGTGATGTTCCCAGGGCAAATCCCCTCTGCAGGGAGAAAAGCAATTGCGTGGGATCAGGGAGTGAGGTGGGAGACCGAGAAGGAATGCCCTCTGCTTTGGGACTGCCGGGGAGGAGCTGGTGGGGCCGGTCCCTCTGCCTAGTCCTGGCTGTGTCCAGAGGCAGCAGAAGCCCTGAGGTACATGTCCCCACGCTGCTGCTGTTCTCCATCCTGCTCCAAACTGCCTCGTTGCTGGCAGCAGGGAGCAGCACCTCCACTTTGCAAGCCCTCACAGAGCACGACAGCTGAGACAGGAGCAGAAGGAAAAGGCTCAGGGTCCCATGCCTGGTGGCTGTGAAGAGGACTGAAGCTGGCCAGGCGTCAGACCTAGCTGCTCAGGTCTTTGCTCCTTCCTTTCCAAGATGTGGAGGGTTTGAAAGTCGTCCCCTGGGCTCACATCCCGTTAGCTGTGGTGGGGCTGGAAATACCCCATGAGGAGCTCTCCTGTGATTTGGGCAGGGATGAGGCATTGACATGAGACGGAGCTTTCAAGTGGGAAACTCTTTTGGGTGGAAGGAGCTATGAAAACATGGCCTTGCTTCTGATGAGCTCCCCAGAACAGGCAGAGGAGTAGAGGGGGTTTCAGCCCAGCACCCCCCCGCCGGCCTTTCAGCGATGCCCTAGGGCTGTGGCACCAGCCACGCTCCTCGTGTGCGGTTGAGGATGCTCAGCTGGGAAGAGCAAGGAAGGTGTGAGCGTGCGTTCGCGCCTGTCACGCTGAGCTTGTGGCGCACTCGGATCCTACCACCTTGCAAGGCTAAAGGGTCCGAGTGTTGCGATGGGTGGAGCGGAGGGCACAGTGCCCCTCCAAAACTGCCTTTGGACGCTGCTGCTTTGACAGCAGCTGCCACGAGCGGGGGCCAGCGGGGTCCCAGCCTCCACAAAAGCCCAGGACCTGCCTGGTGCATAGGTAGGTGCCTCGCTCTCCGTTGCTGATGTATTTGCTAGACGTGGAGGAGCGGAGAAGGAGCCTAAGATGACCCTGCGGGAGGTAAGAATTAAGGGGTGGGAGGTCTCCTTAAGCTCCTCGTATCCTACAGATCTGCACAGCGAAGTCCTCCTGAAAAGCTCTGATAACCAAAATCATTAAAGCCCAAACAAACCAAGAGTAACTTGTTTTTAACACAACAATGCGTTTGATTTGCCTTGAAGGCTCTGGAGAAAAATGGTTCTCCAGGGAAGTGTGGAGAGTAATCCTAGGTCTGTGATCCCTCCTCTCCGCTTTGTTTACCCCAGCCTGGCTTGGCTGTGCAGGCTGGGATGAGGCACCGCGGGCTCCGTCGGCTGGCTGCCAAGCAGGAGGCACCTGGGGAGCTGCTGCGTCGCCCCTTCCCCGCCCACGCTCCCTGGCGAAGGGCTGGGATGAGGAGGGGGAGACCCGGAGGGGTTCCCAGGGAGTGCACTCCTTCAACCCCACATAAGCATCTCCCAGCAGAGGTGTTGACCCCCGCGGTTCCCGATGCTCTCCTGCCAGCTCTTCCTCGCTCAGGCCAGGTCAGAGGAGCCAGTCAGACCAGCGGTGCTTTAAAAATGACATTAATGCCTCTCTGGGATGGTTGTGTAGGGATTCGTCCCGAATCCTTGCTGTGTCAGTGACTGCCTTCTCCCTGGGACCTTACCCTCCCACATCCTTGCGAGGTTATGCTCTTTGCCTTGCCTTGCTGTCCTCCTTACCTAGCAATACCTCCGGTCTGGGATGCTGCTGGGTTTCTCCTCTTGGCAGCCACCCTCAAGGATTCTGAAGGGGATGCTGAGACTTTTTGAAGGGGATGCTGAGACTTTTTGAAGGGGATGCTGAGACTTTTCAGAGCCTGGAAATGTTTTCCCCACAAATGACATTTTCGGGTAAGCCTGCTGGTGTGCTTTCCAGTTATCTTTTGCAGACCCTCAGGAATACTCTGAGCATCTCCAGCAGTCCACAGACCACAGATTATAAACTACGGTGCCCGATGCAACCGTCAGGCATTGATTTCAACGTGGGAATGATATTCTGTAGCTTGTGGTACGCAGTAAGACAGGTAAAATAAGCACTGTGCTCCCTGGGGGTTTAATAATCTGGATGTGTAAGACAATCTTGTGCTTTAAAACACACTGCTTTCCCCTTTTCCTTCAGAGTAGGATTCTCAGATTATTTTTTGGAGGTGAGGAAGAGAAGGTCCCTTTGTCTTTTTTTGCAGAATGCATTGGCCGGTATATTCTTTTATCTATGTGTTCTGGTTTGCTTTCCTGAGCAGTCCCTTTCTGCTACGCTTCGTGGGTTGTTCCCTCCCGGATCGTCGTCCCTGACACATCCCTTTACCTGGATTCTCATCCTCCCCCTCTCTGCTACTGCACTTCCTCGGGAGAAGCCTTGTTAGTAAGAGCCAAATGAAGTAAATGTGCTAATTAACCTTCCATTACTCTCCTCATTAAGGCAACCTTTAATTTGGTTGGCAAAGTTTCTCTCCTTTACCACCCAGCTGTCAGTTTTCTCATGCTTCTTCGATCTCTCTTTGGCCTCACATCAGGGATGGGAAAATCGATCCCGGCCTGATTTTCTTTCCCCTTCTTTCCAGCCAGCTGTAAACGCCAGTCAACAAGAAAGTAATAATGGAGTTTTCCCACCCTGGGAAGGAGACTTGCAGACATCAATAAGCACCTATTTAAAATGCAAATCACTTTCTCAATCAGCCGTCAGTCTGGCGCGAGTTTGGTGGGGGCATGGGGATGCTGCGGTCCATGGGCTCCAGCATCGCGGTCCCGGCGCGGCTTTGGGGCGCCCAGGAGGGTTGCATCCCTCTGGGTTTGTCCAATTCCCAAGTGCACGTGGCCAACACGATTGGGATGGGACTTTGCTAACAAACCTGGAGGGTTTCTCCTGGTTGCCTGTGCAGCCTTCAGGTCTCACCCTACCTTGAGTCCCTCCATCCCCTAATGTCCGCTTAGCTGCTGTTATCCTGTTTCTTGATGATCTCCAAAGCTTTTCTTTCTCCTTTTTCTTAGAGGAAAGGTCAATGCAGGGGACCAAAATAGTCCAGGATCAGCCTTGAGGGAAAGCCTACGTCACTCCAGATTTCAGAGAAGTTGCGTGGAGTAAGGAACATAGTCAGTCGGAGCGGGGAATGAGGTGGGGAAATACTCGCAAATCGATGGATGGATGAAAAGGCTTCCAGGGATAAGGATGTTCTTAGCTTCTGCAGGGTATCAGGTGGGAGATAAACCATCCCCTGTCCTATCTGTGGTGCCTTGGGGTGCTCTTCCAGCCTTAGGACTGGAGAGTGGTGTAGCACATCATCTCACGAGGCATCGGTGGGCAGTAGAGCAGCGCATGTGTTGGGGGAGCACGGCTTGGTCAAACACTGGGAGAAGAGGACTCCCAGGTCAGGCTCCACCTTTTCTTTCTGCTTGAAGTGAATGGAAAAGGTATTTGAAAGCCCTTGCTGGACAGAGTGAATGCCAGGGAGGTGATAACGGGGGACTGCCAACCGAACATCCAGGGAGCTGCAGAGGACGGGCTCAGGAGGAGGGCTCCCAGTTGCAGGCTGGACGGAGGTAGGACGTGGACTGGGGCAGCAGTAACAGGGTGTGTGCATCCTTGCTGGGAAGGCTTTGGCCTGAGCACGACAATAAAGGGGTTTTACTCAGTCTGAGTGAAAGCCAGGGCAAGGCTTGCCCTTGGAAGGGAGCTGGCAGAGGGAGGACTAATTTCTGACGTCCTCCAAGCCTAGACTTTGTCTCTCCTCCCGGCCCTTCTCCCCTCCCTGGGCCCACACAGCTCGCCCTCTGTTAGCATCTTAATTGATCTTGTTGTTCTCAGTCCCCCCTGAGTGCTTCAACTCCAGCTGTGCTTAAACAGAACAAAATCTCTTCCAATTTCCCCACTGCTTAAAAGAAAATTGAATCCTTTATCTGCAAGAGGAGAGGAGAACTGCAAATACATGAAACAGTAAATAGTTAAATAATCAAAGCACACGAATCCAAATTGCCTGGAAAGCTGAACGTGAAAGGCTTGTCTTCTTCCTGCGTGCTTCTCTCTTTAAAAAAAAATACAAATATACTTGCACTCCTTGTTCCTGTTAAATATTCTTATCAATCCGGCTCTGTAAATAAAAGGAAGGGGAGGAGGGAGTCAGCAGGTAGCAGCGTGATTGACGGAGCTGAAGTCCTCGTCTTTCTGTCAGGGCCCAATGCTCTTTGGCGGTGTTTATCTCTTTAATCTAAATATCAATCCGTAAGACTGAAATGGGGTGGAATAGGAATCATGACAGCCCCAGCGCTGAGGAGAGACACACTTACTGCGGCTTTTGCAGCCGCTCCCTTTCCTGATGGAGCTGTCAGGATAAATGCACAGCTAAAGAGCAGAGGTGGGAGAAACAAAAAACAAAGTCACAGTTTCGCCCCCCCCCAAAAAAAAACCCCACCCAACCCAAAGACAGTCCAGCCTGCGAGATGGGGAGGAAAAACATGGAGCAAACGCAGACCTACTCCTGTCCAAATGGGTTTGCTTCACATTTGGGGCAACCACGGGCTGCGCCCAGACCCAGGGTGCGTTATCTTATGGGCTTTGCCATTCCCTTCCTCCAGGCCAGGATTCAACGTGTTCGCGTCCATCTCCAGACAAGGACTGGTTCGGCTCTTCCCTCCTCCTTTGCTCTTGTCCTCCCCAGCCCCTCATGCCCCAGATGATGCCCATTAGCCTCATTGCCTGGATGAAATGGAGTTGTGGACGCTGGGAGGCATGAGTGACTTCCAGGAGCTTTGGCTTCAGAGATCATTGGGGATTTATATTTTCTCCATGGGACTTTGACCTTAATTTCTTCCCTTTTGCTGGGCTGTAAAATTCATTAGAGACCCAACAGCAAAGTGATTGAGATGTCAAGGCAGGCAATTGTGTGGTTATTTAATCTATCAGATGTGCCGCTTGCCATTTAGGTGGACAACAGCAGAATATGAAATCAATACGGTTCATTAGCGGAGTACTCGCGTCAAGCTCCAGCACGGAGCTCCAGTAAAACCAGCTAAGGTGGGCATCGGAACGGTCGTCTCGTCACCTTGCAGGGTTGCAAACCCGCACTCGAGACGCCTGTTCCTTTTGCTCGTGGCCATTGCCACAGCCCGGCTACAGGAAATTAGTCCCCGCTCAATCAAGGCTGCCCAGGCAAGCGTTAACCTCGTTCGCGAGGAGCTGGTGTTGCAGGGCCCGCTGTTACAAAACACAATCAAGGAGACTGTTGTTTTCCCCGGTGGCTGGCAGAAGAGGTGGGGAAAAGCTCTGCAGTTCCCAGGGGGGTTGATTGGCTATTTCCCACCTCCCCCTTCCCCTTCCTCAGCCAGGCTCGGTGCAGTCCGCTGGGGTCATCAGCGGCTATTGAGCTCCTGGCTCAGCGTGGACCCCGTGGTCCGGAGCTGCTGGAGAAGGCGGCAGCGGTATCCCGGCATCGCCGGCGTGATTAGCTGGGAGGGAGGGAGGTGGGAGCGGGGAACCGGGGCGATGCCGCACAGCTCCACTCGTGCCTGATTGCCACCTCCCGCTGGGCAGCCACTTGTTAAATGCTTGGGAAAGAGCAAGGTCGGGGCAGGCAGCGCTGGCCAAAGAGCCAATTTCCATCTGGGAAGCGCATGATGACTTTAAGTAGGTTTTCCACTGGTTTTCTTGATCTGGTATTGCAGACCAGCCCTTGCTTCTCACAGAAGCTCTTGGCCCTTCATGTTTCTCTCCCCCAAGTCACAAATCAAATCCCACCCCAGGTGGATGCCAGAGGTTAGGTGTCCCCCCTTGGGACCTGAAGATTGCGTTTAAGAAGGGGTGGTTGCTGTTTAGCACACGCAGGTTTAGGTGGCTCCAAAGATTGGTGTGGTTGACAGGGCATGGCTCCGCACTCTGGGTTTCTTGTACTGCTGTCCAAGCAGCCCGTGGCTGCCCAGTCAACCCCAAAGAGCAACCACATCTGCCTCATTTTCCTAGGAAAACAGAAAAAAAGCAGGAAGCAGAAGGGAATCCTCCTTCCATTTGTTGTCTCCTGTGGCCCAAGTCCCAGGCATCTTGCTGGTGCCTTGGCATCCTTCCTGCCTACGCAGCAGGGCCAGGGAAGCAGGCAGGCAGGCAGCAACGGGACAAGACTCACGCCCGGTCACTCCGGTACCCTGACAGCGTTTTGACATTCGGTAATTGCTTTCCTGCTACGACTCTTTTAAGCAGAGAGCTTCTGGCCAAAGCAATTTGCTCCCCATCAATTTTTATTTCCTGGTTTCTGCATGCGAGGTAAGGGAGGGAAAACAAAGAGGGCGAATGAGAACAAACCCAGCTGGGACCCGCTCCGGCAGCCCTGCGCAGAGGGAAAGGTAAGAAGGATTTGGCTCCCTTGGTGCCGACGGAGCCATCTTCGGGCAGGCGGGATGTGGCAGCCCATCTCATTCTGACAGCAACGAATCATCCTTCCAACGCGCTTTGCTCACCCCTACAACCACCCCTCCAGCCGCTCATCCCTGTCCGGTGGGTTTGGGGGGGACAGCCACCCGGGGGGTGCTGTGCGGGGGATCGATGGTAACCCTAAAAGGTTCTTCTTGGCTCTTTGAGCTCTTCCCCGCTCCTCCTGGCGCGCTTCCTGCAGCTGCTGTGAGTACAGTTAATCTGAGGCAGTTGAAGGAGTCGTTGAGTGGGGCTCGCCGGATGATGAATGTCGAAACCATTACCGGCGAAGCTCCGCAGAGCTGTTTAAAACTGAATTCTCCCATGTAAATTTCTGCTCCATCAATCCTGATGACACGTCAAACATTGCTATTGTTTCCCGAACAAATTGGACGACATGCCCTTCCCTGCGCATTCGCCCACGAGAGCAGAGCCGCTCGCCGGCTCCTTGCTTTTGTCTCCGGCTCTGGCGGCCCGCGAGCTGATGGGGAAGGATGGACGCAGTGGCCCTTGGTGGGACGAAAGGGAGATGTCCTAAATGTTTGTTCTTGGGAGATGGAGGTGGATGGGGAGCTGGGCCACGGGGGTTTTTGTACACCTGTGATTCAGATACTGGGTGCCCATGCCGTGCCGCAGCTCAGTAAATTAATCTCTTGGGTTATCCAGCCTTCCTCTTCCTCCCGTTCTCACGGAGTTTAGCTGTGCAAATGTGGGTGTTTTAGAAATGGGCTCTGCGGGTAACAGCTCATAAAATACAGATGTGGACCTGCGTTTTCATCCTGCCCTTCTGCAGGCTCCAGTAGACAAATCCTGCTTTAATATTCTGGGCAGGAGAGGAGCAGCCGTAAGAGCCATTTGATTGCTTCTCCAGGTGGAACCCCAGGAAACTTCCAGCCAGATGCCTTTCCTCCCCCGGCTGCGGGGATGGATGCGTGCATGCCGGGGGGGACACACCAGTCGGTGAGGGGGGCCAGCCGCGGGAAACCAGCTGGCACCCAGGGGTTGCAAAGCCATCGGCTCAGTGGGCTTTGGGGTATTCTGCACGCGGGTTGCGTGTGCCCTTGGGATCGCTTGGCGAAGGGGGTGCGTGCAGCCTCTGCAGGGGATTCGAGCATCTGAGCATCTTTTTTACCCTTAGAGGGAAAAAGTTCGGTACTGCAGAAACGAGCGCAGATCCAAAATTAAATACGCTGAGCGTGCAGGGTTTTGGTTTTTGCATATTCCCTGTCACGCTCAAGTAACCTGCTCCGTTGCCCTGCATTATGTCCGTGATGTTCAGTTGCCAGGAAAGCCATCTAGCAGGCAGCACCTCCCACCTCCCCTGGTATAAATCATGGTAATTAATTAGCCCTGCTGGTGAGGTGGTGTACGGGGCAGTCAGGCTGCCCAGCCTCCTGGCTCTTCGGGAGCGGATCCCTTTGCCTTGCTGGCAGTTTTGGCTCGCCCAGCGTCACCGCAGCGCGGGGTCCAGCCCACCCTCCTGGCTCGACTCCCCAGGACCCCGCTGCCTCTGATGCTGAGCAGCTCTCTGCTAACCTTCTTTTAACCTTCCTCCTTCCCTGTATTTTTTTTTTCCCTTGGCAGAAGAAAATTACACTTTTCCAGTGTTGTCTGTCACCTCAATAAGCACTTACAAGTGCAATTGTACGGGGCCAAATGAAGGGAATTAGTTTTGCCTGTGCTTTGTGGCACTGTCTGCCCCCCTGTAAATAATTATCTCATCACCAGCTGATCCAGGTGCATGGAAAATGCCTTTCTGGGCTCTGCTATCTAGGGATTAATGGGACCTAGGGGTTCACAGAGTGGGCACGGAAGTGATGGCTGGAAAAAAATCCTGGCTGGGAGGTCGAGGGTTGGTTGGACCGCGTGACGCTGAGGATGCTCAGAGATTTTGGGTCCTTGCTGGCCAGTCCTGGCTGTGCTTTGGGCCTTTGCCGCTGCGATTCAGGGCCATCTGGGCCAGGGCTCCACCAGCACGCCCTTCAGCTGGTGTAAAGCAGGAGGAATTTATCACCCAATCTGGCAAGCATTTTTTGGGGAAAAAATAGAATTTATTCTGGCTGGTTTGCTTGCCTTTTCCTCTCTGCCACCCTGTGGCGTGGCAGGTAAACAGCCCACAGGGCTAAAGCGGCTTGATGTGCTCAAGCTCCTACTCTGCTGTCAAGGGTAATCAAGGCCATCAATAAATCAGGAAGGTTTCAGAAACAAGTTGTGTTCCATGCCAGTCCTAAAATACAGCCTTTTGATGTTATCTGGACGTAAAATGTGTCTTTGACCCTGCTTTTTCACAGACCTGTTGGTGTCTAAGTAATCCAGACAGGACTCAATTTAGAAAATATACTGGGGGAGAAAAAAGATATTTGGGGGCTTGTATTCCACTTTCCTCACCTAAAAATAGAATTTTCTGCTCCTTTTTCCTGCCACCGCTCATGCATATTTTATATATTCATTAGAGAAAAGACTTTAAAACATACATAAATCTTGCCTTGCTCATCCAGAGCTGCCACACGGAGTTTCGCACACCTTCCCCAGAAGGTGCTGGCTGCTTAGCCGTGACCAGCCTGCTCCAGCTTCAGCAGCTGGCGACGGTGTACGTGCACCCAGTCCTGCCGCCGGCCGCGGCTCGGCTGAGAGCCGGCACTGCGCCCCCTCACCGCAGCACCCCGGAGGCGTCGGGTCTGTCAGCGGGGTTGCAGCAGATGGGTCTAAATCCCTTTCCTTGCTTTTCCTCTTCTCTGTTTCAGCCTAGGGGGGGAAGTTTTGAAGCAGAATAGGTTTTTATTTCTCTCCCCACAGCCCCAGGCGTGCTGTCAGCTCTGAGCACCCAGGGAAAGGGGAGAGCTGTGGATGTATGTGGGATCCCAGTTCTTGGGCTGCACGGGGCCGGGATGGGTGGCCCGCAGGAGCTGTCCACGGAGACCTTTATTTCACTTTCACTTCCCAGATTAGCTTAGTCTGGCAGGGAATGTACGCACACGTAAAATTTCTGAGTATGTTTGGGAGTGATGCTGAGCGGTGTGGGTGGAGGGCTGTTGCCTAGAGCGGGCTGCGGGTCAGGGAGGTGCAGGATAACCCAGGCGGGCACAGAGAGCCCCAGCCCCGCATCCCTCGGGTGAGAAATGGCAGCACACAATTGCCACGCTTCTGTAGGAGGAGGTAAAGAGGATGGGATGGATTCACCAGCGTGTATAATGCAACGTTCTCATAAGTATCTTTGTTTATTGATTAACAACCATTTTTTTTCTTTTAAGGCAACTGACAACGACGTGGGCACATATGGGAAAGTCAGTTATTTCTTCAGCGATGACCCCGACCGGTAAGTGTGACTGAACCACCAGCATGGCTTTGGTTCTTCAGAATCTTCTTCTGACCTCACTAAGTCGTCACATGGCAATTAAGGGTATTTGTTATGTCCTACCTGCGAGATAACCCTATGAAAATCCCACTATCCTGTCTCCCAAAGGGGGGAGTTCAACGTCAGCACATACCTGATGCTCAGCATGTTTAATCGCTTTGCTAATTCAGGACGAGGAGGCCTACAGGAAAGCTGGAGAGGGGCTGGTTCCGGGGCAGGGAGGGCCAGGCCAAGGGGGTGGGTTTGAACTGCCAGAGGGGAGCTGGAGCTGAGCTGGGAGGCAGCAATCCTTCCCTGGGAGGGTGCTGAGGCCCTGGCACAGGGTGCCCCGAGAAGCTGTGGCTGTCCCTGGCTTCCTGGCAGTGCCCAAGGCCAGGCTGGATGGGGCTTTGGGCAGGCTGGGCTGGTGGGGGGTGTCCCTGCCCATGACAGGGGATGGGACTGGATGGGCTGGGAGGTCCCTTCCAACCCAAACCAGCCTGGGATTCTATGACATACAGGTTTTGGCTGTTGCATGGGGACAAGAAATGCATATTTGCAGGAGGCACGTGGGCTTCCCAGCAGTAGATTTGGGGGCCTCTGAGCCCGCTTCCTCTGCCTGTGGAGCAGCACTCAGGGTTTCTACCTGCCCCGAGCTCTTGAAGATGCCCTGGAACCTGATATCCCTCAGAAGCAAGCAGCACCCACCGCAGTGCTAGCTGTCAGGCTGCTGCCACCCCACCTCTCCATCTCCAGCGTGTGGTCACTGGGGCTTTCCCTCTCTCCTTTCCTGTCACCTCAGTTTCTCCATGGACAAGGACACGGGTGTAATCCTCCTGACGGCTCGGCTGGACTTCGAGACCACACAGCGCTACACCCTGACTGTCATCGCCCGGGACGGCGGCGGGGAGGAGACGACGGGACGCGTCAGGATCAACGTCCTCGACGTCAACGACAACATCCCCACCTTCCAGAAGGAGGCGTACCTGGGGGCCCTGCGGGAGAACGAACCCTCTGTCACCCAGGTGGTCCGGCTCCGGGTGAGGGATGACAGCGGCTCCTCCGCTCGGGATGCACGGTGGGGAGATGGGTGTGGGTTGGGTCGCCCCCCACCCCTGCTGCTCTTCCTCCTGCATCCCTCCTAAAAAATGCTTTGCACTTTACTTGCAAAGTGCAACTGGGTGAGGTGCTGTGGCTGTGGGCTGCCTCCCTCCTCCTCTTCCTCTCCTGTAAGTCCCTTCTGTGCATATACTGCATCCCCAGGGCCTGGGGCTTCTCCCAGGGCACAGGCGCTGCCTCTGTATTGCCTCGCTCTGCTCAGTAAAGTCAGCAGGCACCGAGGGGTAGGTGCTCTGTGTGGTGTTGGTGGAGCTGTCAACCTCTGCTGTGGAAGGCAGGCGGGTGAGGAAGACTGTTTGCTCCTTCAGTGCATGTCTGAACTTTGCTGTGATGCGAGAGCACAACTTTCCTTCTGTGGGCTGCCAGGATGAGGCAGGGGGGGACCTGACGTGTCCTTCCTGAGAGGCAGGATGGGAGGAGAGGCTGGTTTACAAAGTCCCTCAGGGCCCCCGATGATGAGTGCATCTTCCTCCATCGCTTTTCCGCTCTCCTTGGGCGCAGCCTTCACCTCCCGTCCCCTCAGCTCTTCCCTGGTGCATGTCACCAGCACGTCGCCTGTGTTCATTTATTGCCTCTACTCATGCCCTAGGCGTCCGACGAGGACTCCCCTCCGAACAACCAGATAACGTACAGCATCGTGCAGGCATCAGCCTTCCGTGACTACTTTGACATCGCGGTGTCGGAAGGGTACGGAGGTAAGTGCTGGTCCCAGGAGCACAGTGGCCGTGATGAGCGGCAGCATGGCCTTGGCAAGTGGCAGCAGCTCAGGCTACGCTCACACCCCTGCAAGCACTCATGTCAGCAAGCTTTGAGAAGCTGCTCCAGCAGCTTCTGTGCTTGTCCTGACCTCACCTTGTGTTTTTGGGGCATGGCCACCTTGAGCAGGCACTGTTGGCCCCGGGGAGGCAGTGTGGATGGGACACCCTCTCTGAGCCTGCCTGCCATCCTGTTTGGTGCATGAATGTTCCCCTGACTGCCCCGCTGTGCATCTTTTTAGTTATCAGTGTGAACCACCCCCTCGACTACGAGCAAGTGGCCAACGGGGTCATTTACCTGACTGTGATGGCCAAGGATGCTGGCAACCCACCGCTCAACAGCACCGTCCCTGTCACCATCGAAGTGTTTGTAAGTACGGCGCCTGACGGTCCTGTCGTGGTGTCCCTGCAATTGCTCCACAGCAGTGCCCTAAATGCATCAACAGCCCAGCAAGATTATAGAGTCCCAGACTGGNGGCCTCAGCACCCTCCCAGGGAAGGATTGCTGCCTCCCAGCTCAGCTCCAGCTCCCCTCTGGCAGTTCAAACCCACCCCCTTGGCCTGGCCCTCCCTGCCCTGCAACCAGCCCCTCTCCAGCTTTCCTGCAGCCCCTGCAGGCACTGGGAGGCCGCACTGAGGGCTCCCCGCAGCCTTCTCTGCTCCAGGCTGGACAAGCCCAGCTCCCTCAGCCTGTCCTCACAGCAGAGGAGCTCCAGCCCTCACAGCATCTCCGGGGCCTCCTCTGACCTCGCTCCAGCAGCTCCATGTCTGTCCTGTGCTGGGGCCCCCCGAGCTGGAGGCAGCACTGCAGGGGGGTCTCAGCAGAGTGGGGCAGAGGGGCAGAATCCCCTCCCTGGCCCTGCTGCCCACGCTGGGTTTGATGCAGCCAAGGACACGGGTGGCTTTCTGGGCTGCCAGCGCACACTGCCGGCTCATGGTGAGCTTCTCATCATCCAGCACCCCCAAGTCCCTCTCCTCAGGGCTGCTCTCCAGCCATTCCCCACCCCGCCTGTAGCTGTCCCTGGGATTGCCCTGATCCACGTGCAGGACCTTGCCCTTGACCTTGTTGAACTCCATGTGGTTCACACAGTCCCACCTCCCCAGCCTGTCAAGGTCCCTCTGGACGCCATCCCTTCCCTCCAGCGTGTCGACCCACCACACAGCTCGGTGTCGTCGGCAAACTTGCTGAGGGTGCCCTCAATTATCCCACCCCATGGATGTGTACATGTGGATTGCAATTACATGTCTCATATACGTATGCGTGTGTCATACGTACTGGCTAAAGAAATGCTGGCCCTGACATTTGGTAGGGTCTGAGTGACAGAGGGCGAGTGAGAGTGTCTCGGAGGGGATGTCACAACAGGGAAGCGCAGCCGGGCTGTTCTAACCCCATGCACCTCCTCCCTCTCCTCGGCTGTGCACAAAGCGCAGGGAAGCTGCTGGAAGCAACGTGCTAGGAGCCCCAGCTAGCCACGAGGCAAGGAGCAGAGCTGGGGACAGGGTGGACATCTACCCTCCGCCCTTGCTTTCAGCTGGAGAGGTCCACTGAGCACCTGGTGAGCCCTTTGCTCCGCTCGCAGGGAACTCCTGGCTGGGACGCTCTCCGTGCCGATAGCTGGAGGCACTCGCTGCGGCTCACACGCAGAGGAGAGAGATTTGGCTGCGCATTAGCACTTGTAGCGTCAGAAATTATCGGTCCCTGAATCAATCACAGCCAGTTGCTTGTTTATCTCCTCAATGCCAGCTGTCCCGGCCGGGCTGCAGGCTTCACAGTGCCCTGGTATAGGTGCAAACCCCCTCGACGAGGAGTTGCTTGCTGGGAGAGGTAGAGCATCGCTAGCGTTCCTCCGGAAGATTAAATCAGACTGTCACTTTGAGGCACATTGTGGTTTGAGGACTTAGGGAGGGAGGTATCAGCGATGGAGACAGTTTGCTTGATAACCTGTCAGTCTCGCGGTGATGGGATCTAAGCCAGGCTGGCGGCAGCGTCAGTCTGGGAAGGCAAAGATGATGAAGTCCACGGTGCTGTAGGATGGGGATGAAGTCCCATCAGCACATCTGTCCTCCAGCTCCCTCACTGTGCTCGGGAGAGGGGGAATAAGGCAGTGCCGGGGCGGGGGGGGGCAGGGGTTAGTGGTGGCTAAATACATCCTGCCCGTGCTGTGCTTTAGACAGCATAAATATCTCTTTCTAAAGACCACACTTCAGTGGGTCATCTCCTCCGGGCTGACTCTGTGCACTGGTGGGGTTTAAGTAGCTGTCACTTGTCCCACTCTCAACCCAAGGGATTTTTTCTCAACTGGAAAAAGAAAATGAAAAAAAAAAAAAAAAAACCAAGCCAGAAAATAGGAAGAAAATGAGGAGGAAGCGTTTCACAACAGCGCTTGAGGAACAGGAGCCATGAACAGGCAGAACCAGAGTGAGTGCGGAGGGAGGTAATTTTTTTTTTCATCCTTTGGCTGTTGGTTTTTAATAAAGAAGTCAAACTCGCCTTGTAGATTTCCCATTAGGGGACAATACGCTTTTGTAGAGGGAGCTGCCGAATCAGAACTAATAGCGCGCGCCACTCCGGGATCCGGGGAAATCGCACCGCTAATAAGTTTCTGCCTCGCTCCCTGCCGCTGACGCCCTGTTCGGGGCGATGAGCCAGCGACGTGGAGGGGGGTGATTAGTGCGAGCGCCTGCGATTATCAGCATCCCTGAAGATGATGTGGTGGTTGTCCAAGGGTGAGGGTGTAAGAAGGAAGGCTGAGGGTCAGGGGACTGTGGGAAGCTGGTTTTTAGCTGCTCAGCTGGTTCCCCTATCCCGTGGGAGCGGAGGAAGTGTGCTGGGTCCCGTTCGGCATTGCTGCGGGTGCTGCAGGAGGCGCAGAGGCAGGTTTGCAGCCAGGAGCTTTGGAGTTCACGTTGCTGGAGTGGGAAATGTCCTTCTCAAGTAGAAAAGCTGCGCTCCGTGCTGCAGGCAGGTGCGCACCAGCTCTGGCCAGATGGAGAACCTGCCAGGAGCGAGCCACTGCCTCCTCGGGAGCCGGCTCACCGGGCCGTGGCGGTGCTGAGCACAGCCTGGTGGACTCAGGACCGGCGTCTGCTCTGGCTTGCGTCCACCCAGCCTGGACCGCAGCACAGCTCACCCCGGTCCGGCTGCAGGTGGCACGAGGATGCGTGTTCAGTCTCTGCGTTTCCTTTGCCTTTAACCTCCTGGGTTCACCCTGGGGTGATGACCCTGACCCAGCTCTGTGGGGAGAAGGAGAAGGAGGAGGGACACGTGGAGGGCACCCCAGGCAGAAAACAATTTCCTCATTACCCTCGGAGGAGATGCACTGAAAGCTGAGTGATGCAAAGGCTGATTAAAGACCACCTGCTTCCGGCAACGAGAGCAGAGGATGGCAATTTAATTGCAGTGCGACGGGCATCGTTGGCACGTGAAATTGCCTCAAATATCAAGTTCAGTGGCAGCAGGAACAGCTGAGCCTGCAGGTCCATCAGCGGCCTCCAGGTAGAAAATGTCTCCAGAGCAGCCCCGGGGAGGTGGCAAAGTCCATAATGCTGTTTTAATGTCCTGGCGGCTCCGTGCTGTCCTGGCGGCTCCATCCTTCCCTCTGTAGGCAGTTCGGTTTGCTTCATTTAAGGCAGATTCTTAACATTGTTTAAACAGCATTTAAAGCCCTCCTGGGGGAGCTTTGAACCAGTCCGAAATCTGTTTTTGAGGGATGTCTCGAGCAGTTGCTCCTGCCTGGTTTTACCGGACGGGCCGTAGTGGCTGGCAGAGACGGGCTTGGAGGGAGAGCATTGGTATGCAGACCAGCTCCCCCCCTGAAAACACTGTAGCTGCTCTCTCTGCAAACACCCACAGCATTCCTCCACTGAAACAAAGACAGCCAAAGCTCAGCACCTCCCCTGGCCCATCCAGCCTGCCCGGTGGCCTTGTGGCCAGGGGGTCCCAGGTGACTCGGAGCGCTAAGCCGTGAGTGTGTCACTCCGAGAGGGAGGAGTAGGTGTGGGCATGATGCTGCTGTGCTTTGTGCGGTGTCTGAGTCTTCCCAGGGCTGCGGTGGAGGGAGGAGCAGTTCAGAGGATGCTTGGCTGCAAACGGCAGGCCAGACCTGCTGCGGAGAGGGTAATGAGATAGTCACTATTGTCCCCGCTGGATGGCTCAGCCAAGTCACTGACAACCAATTTACCTTCACCTCGGCTGCCGCTGCAGTGAAGCCATGCCCTCAGACCTCCAGTGCCTTACCCTGAGGCCATCTTCCCCACGCTGATGCCTTGAGCTGGTCACGTCTTGAGATGCCATTGGCCAGGAGCATCCCCCGTACCAGACTTTTGCAGCTATTTGACCATTTTGCCTTTTTACCAACCAGACCTTCTCTTTGCTTCAGGATGAAAATGACAACCCCCCCATGTTCAGCAAGCCCTCCTACGTTATAACCATCATGGAGGACATCATGGCAGGTACAGAGCATGGCCCCGCTCCTTCCCCAGGCTAGCAGAAGGGCCCTGGGGGTCTTACAGCCAAAAAGAGGTGGGTGATGGCTTTTTGGGGAGGCAAAAGCCGGAGACCTGGCAGAGTTTCATAGCTGTGGGGTCTGGGGGTTCGGCCCCACTGTGAGTGCAGGTGGGGGGACGCCTTGGCCAGGTAACCAGCAGGAGCGGTATGGGGGCACAGGGCAGCTGGGGAGAGCCGCTCCAGGCTGCGAATGCTTCATCCCAGCCCTCATTTCTGCCTCCCCCAAGGAGCCACGGTGCTGTTTCTCAATGCCACAGACATGGACCGGTCCAGGGAGTACGGGCAGGAGTCGATCATCTACTCCCTGGAAGGCTCCTCGCATTTTCGGATCAACGCTCGCTCAGGTGAGCCTCCATATGTGCTCTCCCACTTTTCCTTTCAGCTTCCTTTTGCCCCTGTTTTCTTCCCCAACATTTTTCCCCTCTCAGACTCTCTCCTTCCCCTGTCCTTCCCTCCTGTCCCCCGAGCAGCCTGCTCAGGAGAAACATGATTTAAGGGATTCACCAGATTTCAGTCACCGGTACTTTCTCAGCCATCGCGAGAGCTTTGGCAGAGACATGGGTGGAAGCTCAGCTCCTGCTGGGGGTGATGCCTGAGAAAAGGCTTTGGCTGCAAGGGCTTCTGTTAGCTAAGGTGCTGCTGCCCGCCTCCCATTGCTGGCATCGGTTTTTGGTTCATTCTGGGCAGGAGTGAGCACACGGGATCGCAGGCAGTTGTTAAACGGGCTCCCATGGGAAGACACAGGGTGAAGTTCGCTTGCTGACAAGCTTGACCCTTCCAGGGTCCATCTGTTTGAAACTGAATCAGAAGAAGGGGCCCATTTGTGAAGGATCCTCTCTCTGGTTTTGAGTGCCTGTTTTTTTCACCAGTGCCCCTGTTCAGCCACGCAACATCTCTAATCCCTCTCCTCTCCTGTGGCTGCAGGAGAAATCACGACGACATCTTTGCTGGACCGGGAGGCTAAATCTGAATACATCCTCATAGTCCGGGCGGTGGATGGAGGTGTGGGCCACCATCAGAAGACAGGCATTGCTATGGTGAGTGTGTGAAGGAGGGAGTCCCATCTCCTCGAGCCACCAGTGCCCACCCGGGGCTGGTGCTGGGGAGGGCTGCCCGAGTGCCAGCGTTTCATTTTAGCTGTGTGACTGGGTAAAGAACGCGCAGCGACGCCTGCCCTCTGGGCTGCCCCCCCCGTTGCTCACAGCCCTTGCAGAACACCTTTCTGGACTGTGGAGACCTTGGTGGCAGACTCCTTTTCCTGGCGAGCCGTTCACCCAGGAGCCACTCGACCTTCCAGCGCTTTGCTTGTCCAGCTCTCTGTGCGAAGGCGGTGACGGGTACCTATTCCACCCGCAGCACGGCTCCCTTTGTTCGTGCCTCTTGAGAAAATGCTTAGCCGGAGAGCCTGCAGGCACGCTTAGTTGTTCCTGATGACTACTATTCACATGCTGCGTGAATCAAGGGTTTCCAACCGGGTTCGTGATGCCTGGGCTCCTCAGAAGGTTCTGGTGGAGGTGCAGGCCATTGTACTGCAGATTAAAGCCTAGTGCTTTGCCTTCCCCTTTGCAGGCATCAGGGAGACCTGTTGTTTGTAAAGGATTTGTAAGAGTCTTTGGAAACATCAGAGGGTCAAAAGCCAAGGATCCATCTCTCGCTGCTCCTGGCAGCATGTTGGTTTGAACATTTCACAGCATCTGGGTACTCTTGCTGCTGGGACGCTCGGTTGGGTTGCAGGAGAGATGTCGCACGCAACAGTGGGTGATGCAGAGAAATACTGTGGTTATGCTGAGGAGATCCCTAAAATAATTGTCGCTACTGCTGGGGGACATCAGGATGAGTATGATCCAGGCAGCAAACTAGAAGCTCCCTGTGGAGCCTCCCAGAGGCAGATGGCGGCCTCGGCCGGGCAACGGCGTGGCCTGTTGGATGCTGGGTTCCCCTTTGGGGCTCCAGATGAGATTATGTTCTCCCAACAGCTTTATTGGGAAGAAAAACTAGGTTTTTGCAACACAGATTGCAATTAGAAGAAAAAAAAAATACATCACAGTTCCTAAAAAGTTAAAGAACATTAGAACTTGGTGAGAAGAGGGGTGGCCACTGAAGTTTGTATACTGTCATTAGCAAGGACCCAAAGCTGTTCCCTATAATCATTTTTTGATCTGGGAACAAGGGTTCACTCAGGGGCATTGCAGGGTCCCCAGGTGATGGACAAGCACCTTGGGTGCTCCAAGCAGAGGTGGGTCACCAGCCTTCTCCAGGGCCCACTGCAGGGACCCATCCTTAGAGACTGTGGTGTCCAGGTTTGCCTCTTCTACCACGGGGTGGCACCAGCAGCTCAGCAGCAGGACCCATTTACTTGGGGACAGAGGAGACCCCAGGAGAAGCTCCACTGAGACCCTGTGTGGGGATGGCAGGCACCGGGGGCTCCCTGCTGCCCCTCTGCCCCCCCTTTCCCTTGAACTGCAGCTCTGTAGGCTCACGGGCCGGATTGAAATGGGTGATCTGGGGAGGTGAGAGACATACAGACAGCAGGCTACACCCCACGGGCTCGCTGCTGTCACTTAGGTGCCGTTCCTCACGCTGAAAATGAAGATAGGTGACACTTCAGGGCACCATCCTCTCCCGTGCTCTCTTGTCTTGTCTCCCACCTCTGTTCCCCTACCCTCTCCTGATTTCTCATTTATTCCTTTTTATTTATTTTTCTTTTTACCAGTCGCTCAGGTGTTTTTTCCTTCCTTTCCTGCCGCGCTCCCATTGTGCCCTCTCCCCACCACCGCCACCGACCTGCATCCCCTCCCCAGCCAAGCAGCTGCTGGAAAACACGCCTCGCGCCCCTGCGGTTGCTTTAACTGCAAGGTAGCAAGTACCCATGAGCCGAACCAAGAGCAGATATCCCACAGATCGGTTATGAAGATGCAGGAGGTTGTTTTCCTGTGGGTTTTCCCTCTGGAGGGTGAACGTGCGTTGGGTACCTGGCGCTGCTGTACGCCCAGGGGGACACACGCCGTGCTGCCCGCAGCCTGGTGCAGCGTGGCTTGCTTGTTCTCTCCCAGGTGAACATCACGCTGCTGGACATCAATGACAACTATCCCACGTGGAAGGATGAGCCATACTTCATCAACCTGGTGGAAATGACCCCCCCTAACTCGGATGTCACCACGGTATGTGCGAAGGAAGGAGGCCTTTGTGCTAAAAGCCTCTTCCTTTCACCCAGAGAGGTTGTCACCTGCTTGGCTGGAGCCAGGGAGTCACCTCCTAACCGGCATCACCTCCAGCCAAGCACCAGAACTCCATTTAAAAGGTTACTCCTGAGCCTCCTCGCTGCTGCCCATCCCAGGTGGTTCTCCTCTCTTCTGCTGGGATTTTTTTTTTTCCCCTCCCTGAATTGTGTGGGTTTTAGCCAAATTCTCCTTTTCTTAGCTTCCCCTGCGACCTCCTTCAAGGACCTCTCTGAAAGACATTGATTTACAGCCTTTCAAGTCCCTCTGGTGAAATAAAAGAGAAGGAGAGAGGGAGGCTTATACTCCATCATGCCGGGAGAAAAATGACGGGCACGAAATGGGAAATAAATGAGGGAAAAGTGAAGAGAATCCACAAAATCATATAAGGGGGAAGGCTGGAAAAGAAAAGGAGTTGGGGGGGGAAGAAAGGTCTGGCAGCGCAGCCCCAGCCAGAGCACGGCAGGTTTCTCTCTTCGGTGCGGCACCAGCCCCACTGCTCGGCGCCCGCTTGAAGTCCTCCTGCCTTTGACATCCCAATTAGTTGCCGGGAAAATAATTATTGTGTCACCGATACGATGTAAATTCAGCTGCGAGACAAGCAGCAGGGGCCGGGGAAGTTATGAGTGTAATGAAGTTGGGTGTTTTGGTGGTATTTTTTTTTTTAATGTAAATGTCCCCTGTAATTAAAAATGTCACAGGGAGGACAATAAAGCACGAAATGTCTGGCACGGAGGAGAACTCGCTGGTGAATTATTTCCAGTGTTTCCGACGCGGCAGCACGAGTTCCTCAGCGCGCCTCTTTGTCCCGGTTATTTGATTTCTCTGAAGGGCGCTTGTTTCCTAGCTGGTTTTATTTAAAAAGAGAAAAAAAACCATTTGACTGCTGCACGCTCGTGTCTCTCTTGCCATGCCATTACCTCCCAGGCTTGCAAGCCAATTTTGGTGAGATTTAACACCGCAGCAGAGGTCTCAAGGGTACAAAATCCCTGAAAGTATCACGGAAATATACAGCTGTGTGGGGGAAGGAGAATTTCTTGCTGCCGCTGGCGTGGGGAAGCCTGTCGTGGGAGCTCAGCCTTGTTATTAGACGCCGGTGATTCCACCCGGGGACGCACCGTGGGAGTTAATTCCCATCGCCCTGCTTTACTTTTTGCCATTTCTCCGTGGCAGGTGGTGGCCGTCGACCCAGACCTGGGGGAGAACGGCACGGTGGTGTACAGCATCCGACCCCCCAACAAATTCTACAGCCTCAACAGCACCACAGGCAAGATCCGCACCACTGGCGTCCTGCTGGACCGGGAGAACCCCAACGCCCAGGAGGCCCAGCTCATGCGCAGGATCGTGGTGTCGGTCACTGACTGTAAGCCCCCCTTCCGTCCCACTCCCCTTTGCCATGGTGGTTTGTCTTGTTGCGCTGTAGCTAGAAATTGCTGGGGCTCGGGTTGTGCAAGCGTTGCCCTCGTCTTCCTCTGCTTCCCCTCCCTGATGGTTTTCAGGTGTCAAGCTGAACTTTTCTTGGCCTGATTTTTCCTTGATGGTTTTTTTGGGTTAAAAAAATGAGATGAGGTTAAAACCTGCTGCTAAAACAAACCTGCAGCCGTCCAAATGCGAGCGCAGTCATTTCTGTAGCGCCCCTGACAATGAGCCAGGGAGGCAGAAACTCCCCCTCTTCTCAGTCTGGCTCCATCGGTATCTGGGAAAGCCAGTTGAGCAGAGGGGGGAAAAGAGATGATCGAGTCATGAAATGTCTCTTTCTCTGGAAATAGTGTCTTAAGGAAATTTTTTAAGGAAAAAAAATAGAGACAGAGGGAGATAAAGATAATTTGCTGTTATCCAGCTGCTTTCCAAGAGCCAGCAGGCATGTACAGCCTTAACTCTGCTCCTGTCTATTTCTGCATTGTGTGAAGGCCATCGTCCCGTGCAACCAGAAGGACAGGGATGAGGATAGATTGGTGTTGCTCTTGGTTTTCAGCTGCATGCGTGGGTAGCTGTCAGTCGACAGCTGCGTGCCTGCTGCCGGGGAGCTTCTCCCTGCCAGGAGACTACGCCTTCAGTCCAGTTAGACCAGTTACTGCCTCCATGGGGCAGCCTCATGCTGTGTGACCGCCTGCATAGGGAGCGAGGGCTCCTTTTGGGGGAAAGGGTTGGAAACGCCTGGAGGTGTTAACCTTGAAACCCTGTCCCTGGCTTCCGCAGGTGGGAGGCCGCCCCTGCGAGCTACCAGCAGCGCCACGGTTTTCGTCAACCTGCTGGACCTGAACGACAATGACCCCACTTTCCAAAACCTGCCCTTCACTGCCGAGATTGCAGAGGGCCTTCCCGCGGGCTCCTCCGTCTTCCAGGTGAGCGTGCCCCATCGCTGCCGTGCCCTGGGAACTGCTGCTACCGCTACCGCTGCCACCGCATCTGCAAAGCAGGCTGGCAATACGTCCTCTCCATCCTGTAGCGATGCCACTGGGGGGAGATGCAGGAGAGGTGGTGGCATCTGTAAGTGCTGGAGCAAGGGCCGGATCCTGCCCTGGGCAGGGGCAGCCCTGGCTGTACAGACAGCCTGGGGGGTGAGACGCTGGAGAGCAGCTGTGCTGGGAGGGACTGGGGGGTCCTGGTCAGCAGCAAGGTGACCATGAGCCAGCAGTGTGCCCAGGCTGCCAGGAAGGGCAACCGTGTCCTGGGGGGCACCAAGCCCGGCATTGCCAGCCGGGCCAGGGATGGGATGGTCCCACTCTGCCCTGCGCTGGGGCGGCCTCACCTCCAGTGCTGGGGGCAGGTTTGGGCGCCACAGCACAAAAAGGACATAAAACTGTTGGGGAGTGTCCAGAGGAGGGCAACAAAGGTGGGGAAGGGTCTGGAGGGGCAGGCGTGTGAGGAGAGGCTGAAGGCCCTGGGCTGGTTCAGCCTGGAGAAGAGGAGGCTGAGGGCAGAGCTCATGGCGGCCTCCAGCTTCCTCCCGAGGGGGAGCCAAGGGGCAGGCGCTGATCTCCTCCCTCTGGTGCCCAGCGACAGAACCCCAGGGAACGGCCTGGAGCTGCCCCAGGGGAGGGTTAGGGTGGGGATCAGGAGAAGGTTCTTCCCCCAGAGGGTGGTGGGGCCCTGGCACAGGCTCCCCAAGGCAGTGGTCAGCGCCCCGAGCTGGGCTGAGTTCAAGCAGCGTCTGGCCAATGCTCTCAGCCATCTGCTGTGATGGGGCTGGTCCTGTGTGGGGCCAGGGGTTGGGCTGGTGGGCCTTGGGGGTCCCTTCCAACTCGGGAGAGTCCATGATCCCACCCCATGTGCTCACTCCTGGCAGGGGGGGATGCTCTGAGATCCCTTTGTTTCAGTCCAGCATTCATCCCTGGGGGCAAAGAAACGCTCAGGGTTTATGTACTGTGATTTTCGTCAGGAAACAATCGAGTTCCCCCACGCTCATGCGTTCTCTCCACTTTCCCCACCAGGTAGTGGCCATCGACCTGGATGAGGGTCCGAATGGGCAGGTGACATACCGCATGCAGGTTGGGATGCCCCGCATGGATTTCCTCATCAACAGCACCAGCGGGCTTGTCACCTCCACCGCCGTGCTGGACAGGGAGAGGATTGCTGAGTACTACCTGCGGGTGGTGGCCAGCGACGCCGGCGTACCCTCCAAGAGCTCCACCAGCACCCTGACTGTCAAAGGTGGGTGCGTCGCTACCCCTTCCAAGCCCTTCCCAGCCACAGAACCCCATCCGGTCCCAAAAAGACAGGTGACAGGGACACGTCACCAAGGAGGAGATGTGGTATATGTAGGAGACGCAGTGAGACCCTTAGTACGTGGTCTGACTTTAATTCATGCATTTTTATTTACTGGGTTCACACCAGCCTAGTGCTGAGGATATGCATGGTCTGGAAATAAACTGACCCTGGGTTCTCCTCAGGCCTGGCTTTGGAAAAAGAAGTTTCTGGTCCTGTAACCCCAGAGCGTTCTGCCATATGTCAGGAAATACTGAGCTTATAGTTAAGCACCCCGGATTTTCCTCTGAATGGGGGTGGAAATGAGTCTGTGACTGAAGTTAGCGTTTGCACCAGTTATGTAGGGTTTCTTTGCATGTGGGGCATGATCTGTACATGTCAGAGGCAACCAAATACAGCCTGCAACCGTGGGGACTGGTCCCTTACAGCCGGTCTGCAGGTACCCCCACCACACAGGCGGCGGGCACAGTGTTCCCTGGGATCCTCAGAGCAGCAGACAGGGGATTTTGGGGACCCCAGTGGCCATCAGCCTGGCATCTGCAGGAGGGGCAGCCCTGAGGGAGGGTCACTCAGCTCCGCTCCCATTTTCAGTTCTGGACGTGAACGATGAGAACCCCACCTTCTTCCCAGCCGTCTACAACGTGTCACTGCCCGAAAACGTGGCCCGGGATTTCAAAGTGGTCCGGCTTAACTGCACGGACGCTGACGTTGGGCTGAACGCTGAGCTCAGCTACTTCATCACAGGTACAAACCCCTTGCAAAATGCTGCTTTGACCGTGGGAAGGAGCGGGCTGCCCCAGACCTTGACCAGGGTGTTCTGCACATCACCTCTGCCTTTTCCAGCCCCTCCAAGCCTTGTGCGGCATCGCCCTCTGCCGAACAGCCCCGCTTGGCTCCCCTCACCTTGCGGACCGCGAACGCTTGCCCCCAAGCATCCCCTGCCCTCTCTCGCTGCTGGGATACAGCCAGGAGAAGCGCGAGGATGGGTTTAATGCCGCTGGGGTGGCATTTGCCTCTTTAGGTGCATTTAGGGCTGGAAGCCTCTCTGGAGTTTTAGGGCATTGCGGAGGCGGGTCCAGGCGGGCAGGCAGAGATGCTGCCCAGGCAGTGCCTGGCTCGCACCGCGGCTGCAGCACCTGCAGCGGGATGCTGGGGAACCCCCTGGCTGCGTTTTGACTTGCAAACTGCACACATGGCGGCGTTTAGCCCTCAGGAAGAGGGCAAAAATAGATGCGTCACCAAAGAGTCATTTTTCTCACAATGGCAGCCCTGTGTTTGATCTCGCAGGCCCTCCGGCCTCCCCCGCAAGAGAAAAGGGGTGTGTTGTCCCACAGGTACCGCAGGCCACATGCAAAGTGACCCCAGTTTGCTTCCGAAGCATTCAGGAAATGGTCTGACGTTTATATGATTCACCTTTTCCTATAACCATCGCTCCTTGCCTGCACCATGAGGCAGGAGCGGCGTTCGGCGGGGCACAGAGAAGGTGCTCTGCCTGCTCGTGCTGCCAAGAAGCTTTGCCTAGGATGAGATGCCAGCTTGCCCTACGCTTGCCTGGCTCAAAACCATGCCGAGCGCTGGTGATTTCCATGGCGGGGCTGACCCCGTGCCCGGGCTGCAGCATCCCCCGCAGTGTGGGCTGTGCTCCCCGCATCCGGTGGGTAACCTGGGCCTTGTGCTTTGCTGCAGGTGGGAACCAGGATGGGAAATTCAGCGTCGGCTTCAGGGATGGCGTGGTCAGGACAGTCGTGAGTCTGGACAGGGAGACCGTGGCATCGTACACACTGATCCTGGAGGCCATCGGTAAGGATTTTCCACCGTTGCCGTGCAGCCACGCGGGGTGGCCGTGCACATGCCCAGCTGCCTTGGAACTGCAACAGAGAGACAGCAACCTTCGAGGTGCTCTACAAACCTCTGTTTGGTGTTAGCACTTCACAACCCACATGCATTGATACGTCCTGGTTCCACCATGACTTTTGCAGACAGTAAATTCGTCCCTCAGGCTCCTCCAGCCCTTAGGCTTTCCCTTTTCCCTGGGGAAGGCAAGACCCCCGGTTCCCGAGAAGCTCCGTGCTGTTCTGGGCAGACCACCACCCAGAAGTGCCAGCACCAGAGCATCGTTCCCCTAATGCCATGCCAACCCTTGGCTCAGTGGCTGCCTATTAATCCAGAGCCACCTGGCACAGGCAAAGGGTCTGCATGCCAAACACATCTTGGCCGTCATCCCCAGAGCTTTATAATGATGTGCCTGTTTACAGAAGACTTGGATGTCCTTTTTGAAAGGAGAAATAAGTGGCCTGGTCAGAAATCTCAGGGGCACGGCGTCGCAGGTGCCGCAGGCTCTGCAGTGGGGATGCTGCACCGGCGGGGCACGCGGGACCGGACCCCAAGGGGTAAAGGGACCGGTCTGCCCCTGAGATGGGTAGCAGGCTGCCTGTGTCTTCCCAGTCACCAGATCTCAGCTGGGTGGGTTTAGTGCTCACTTGCAGCAGGCACGTTGGAAAAAAAAAATCCAAACTATGCTCCCCATTGCCTCGTCCTTCGTGGCAAAACCAAGAGCCGCGCTGCCGTGTCCTCACCTACCTACCATCAGCGGATCCCGGTGCTCTTTGGCTGTGAGCTGAGCTGGGTCTGCAGAAAAATCATCAGATCCCCACCTCTCTTCATCTCCCAAACCCCTGATCTCCAGGGTGCCTTCCAGCATACATCACCCTCTTTGCCTATGGCATTGCAAACCCTCTTGAGTGACCGACTGCGTTTCCCGTCTCGCTGGCCTGTGGCTCCGTGGCAGAGCTTGAGGGTGGTTTAGCTTTTCCTTTTTCTTTCAGAATAGGCAGAAAAAACCCACCCTCATGGTTCAGTGTGGGGTTTGGAAGCTGCAGAAAAGTCAGAGGATTTGTTTAGAAATTTTGGTCCTGTTATTTTCAGCAGCCGAAGGCTGAGCACCACCTGTGCAAGGAGGAGATGGAGGTGACCGAACCTCCCCTCGCCTTTCTCTCCTGTACAGACAACGGCCCCACGGGGAACCGACGCACTGGGACTGCCACCGTGTACGTGACCGTCCTGGATGTCAATGACAACCGACCCATCTTCCTTCAGAGCAGCTATGAAGTCAGCGTCCCCGAGGACATCCCGGCCGCCAGCAGCATAGTGCAGGCACGTGGCTTTCTTCCACTGGGGTCCCTGGGTGGGTTAAGGGGGTCCCCCGATCTCTGGACCCCGGCACCATGGCTGTGAGCTGCAGAAAACCCAGGGAGGACGTTTTCTCTCCCCATCGGTGGTGTGTTCCCCCGGGCCAGCGCAAGATATGTTCTTGCTTGTGTGCTCCCCTGCTCCTTTGCTAATGCAGGCTGTGAGCACTGGGGAGAAGACAGCAAAGCACAAGGGGAAAAATGAGGAATTCACCCCATTTCTGTAGGGCATGAGAGGAGAAAACCCAAGCCCGGTGTTGGTGAGGCTCCTTTGCCTGGCCGCGTCCCCGCTTTCTCCCTCTTCCCAGCGGAGAAGGGGCTGAGAATGGAGATCTCAAGGGGGAGGGAGAAGAGTGCGTGCAAAGAGATGCTGTGAGGGCGGGGGGGAACGGAGGGAGAAAAGCTTTTGGACTTTGCTTTCATTTTTGTTCCTCTTTGAGGGAGCAGTGGGCAGAGCTGAATGGCTCAGTGAGCACCAAATGAATGCGGGCATTCACACGGCCTCCGAGGGCTTCCAGCATCCCTTCAGACCCAGGGCTCTTCTGGAGTGAGCACCAAAGGCTCTTTGCAGAGGGCCCTGGGAAGGCTCCTCCTGCCTTGAATACCTCTCCCAGCACGGGGAAAGGGGCAGCTTTGTCCCTGGCTCTCACGGGCAGGGTGAGTCACCGGGAGAGAAGAAAGAAGCCTTTTGCTTTTTTGCAACAAAGATTTGCTGGGAGTCGTGCTCAGGGCGACCGGTCCCCAAGTGCAGGCCCTGCAGCTCCTCATCACCTGTCGTGCCATGGCACGGTGTGTGCAATGCTCATAGCACCACGCCTGTCTCTGGGGTCGGGCATCTGGGGCAGAGCTGCACCCCGCGAGGGTCAGAAACCACGTGAAATCCAGAGAGATGGGGTTCAGTGCTCGCCGCGGGGCCTTACCAGGCATGGAGACTCGCCCAGCGGGGTGGGCTCGATGGCTGAACGTAGTGTGCGCTGCAGACCTGGAACGATTAAACCGCTTTTTCCTATGATTCCTTTAAGCACTTCAGGTTACCTGCTGGCTGTTGTACCCTTCCCCTGCAGAAATGAATGGCTCAGCCTCGCGTGGTGCCTTTCCAAGCTGGCAGCGCCTGCGAGCCTCAAAAGACCTCTTTAATGTATTTATAGGTGTGTTTACCTGCTCCCGCTGCTCGTTTATTGAAGCAGGTTTCCAGCAGACAGCTGTAACACGCATCCGTCCAAGCATCAACCGCAGCAACCTGTGACTTGTTGCGTGGTGAGGAGGGACAACAGGGTGGCACGAGCCTTCCTCCACCTGCTCCGGAGCACATCTTGGGGGGCAATCTCAGCTGAGGCTTGCTTTTTGTGGAGCACATTTGCCTCAGGATGCCTCTCCTCAAAGTGATATTTGTTAGGCAGCCAGGTTGCTTTGCTCTCGCCCGGGCTGTTTGTTCAGCTGCCTCACAACTTGCACAATGTTTTCCAAAAGAAATTAAGCAGCAATATTTTTTTGGACCGCCCGGTGATAGCTGCGTGTGGGTGGAGTTCAGATGCTTCCACCTTTCCTGCCAGGAAACAGCAACCTGGAAAGCGTTTGGGAAGCTGAAATAGCAAAATCTCCTGTCGCTTTGCAGAGTTGCTGCCTGGAAATGAGCTGCCTTACGGCGCTCTGCCAGGATGCCCAGGAACCCAGGGGCTGCTTGAGGAGGGAACTGAGCCTGCACCAAAAGCTTGGGAAGGAATAGTGGTGTGGGGTGAGTTAGTTCCCACAGGGCAGGATCACATTTTGGTGGATTCCACGATGTCCCAGTCCTGGCTGGTGGGAGAGCTCCTAGGGCAGGCAAACTGGCTCTGGGACACGGGGCGACTCCTCCTGAAGGTGTTGATGGAGCATCGTAGGGAGCCCAGACGCTTCCAGAGCCTCAGCTGGGGCTCGCTGGCATCCGCGGGGTGATAGGGCATGCACTCATGGGACCCAGAGCGGGACTGGTCCAGCGCCGCTGGCTTGCAGAGGGTGATAAAGATGAGGAAGGTCGCCAGAAGGAGGAAGATGCAGACGAGCGCGATGATGACAGGCAGTGGGTCTGCCTTCTCAGGGGATGCAGTAGAGAGTGGGACCAGCTCGGTGGTTGAAACCAGAAGCCCAAGGAGAGGTGGGGTGGGAGAGGTCCTGTTGCCAACATCCTCTGTGGTCATCTTCCCTGCAGTGGAAAAGATGACACAGAGAAACCACACAGGTGATTACCACCTAGAAGCTGGACAGCCAGCCACCCTCTGTACCACCCGATGGATTTTTGGCTTGCTTTGGTGTCCAAAGTCCTCCCGGCCATTATTTCCGTATCACAGAGTGACGGGAGTCTGTCTGCTTTGCCAGCAGGCAAAGCACAGAGGTAGGATTTATATCTGCAAAGTACTGCTCTGAACTGCAATGCAAAAACATCTGGCAAAGAAACCTAGCACAGGTAGTACCACGAACACGCAGTACCATGGACCTGGTGATGCCACCCGCACCCTGGGCTGCATCAAACCCAGCGTGGGCAGCAGGGCCAGGGAGGGGATTCTGCCCCTCTGCCCCGCTCTGCTGAGACCCCCCTGCAGTGCTGCCTCCAGTTTGGGGGGCGCCAGCACAGGACAGACATGGAGCTGCTGGAGCGAGTCCAGAGGAGGCCCCGGAGATGCTGCGAGGGCTGGAGCCCCTCTGCTGCGAGGACAGGCTGAGGGAGCTGGGCTTGTCCAGCCTGGAGCAGAGAAGGCTGCGGGGAGCCCTCAGTGCGGCCTCCCAGTGCCTGCAGGGGCTGCAGGAAAGCTGGAGAGGGGCTGGTTGCAGGGCAGGGAGGGCCAGGCCAAGGGGGTGGGTTTGAACTGCCAGAGGGGAGCTGGAGCTGAGCTGNGTTGGGGGGGTGGGGGGTGGCCCCTGCCTGTGGCGGGGGGGGGGGCTGGATGGGCTGGAAGGTCCCTTCCAACCCAAACCAGTCTGTGACACCTGTAGGGAGGACACACACACGTTGCACGAAGCTTTTCTGGAAGCCATATCTAACTGTACGCTAGAGACGAAGTCCGAAATCCTCCCCCCAGGCTGCTGGGGTTTGGTTCTTCTCTGTTCCCCAGAAATGTGGTTTTGCTGAACTGACTGTCACTTGGGGGTTTTTGATTACTCCCTCTCCCCCAAGGAAAATGGATAATTGGTTGATCCTCTGCCCAGACAACTCTGCACCGAGCTGCAGTATTGCACCAGCATTGCCTTTTTTGCTGTTTTGTTTTTGCAGAGGCCAAGCCTAACACCCTCGCCCTGCTTGCGCTGAAAAACCCACTTGTGTTAGGTGTTTTGCTGACCTGGTTTCAGGTTCAGACACGCCACAGGTTCCTCAGCCAGCTCTGCAAACAGCGATGCAAACCAGCTTCCCAAAGCCTCGTTAGTAAGAGCTCTTAGCAAACACCTGATGGTGACTATCCTTTCCTTTCCCCATCGGGTCAGATCCCCCCAACTTGCATCCCCAGAGCAGTCTACACCCATTGCTTTGTTCCCGTGCACCCATTCCCGGCCCCGGAGTCAGCAGCTCCCCAGCTTGGAGACGAGAGCTGGGGGAACGTTGCTGTGCCAACCCTCTGCAATGCGACAGCTTGGCTTGGCCCTTCGTGCTCTAACCTGCGTGCTGGAGGTAAAGCTTCATGACACTGCCCTCCCTGCAGAGATGTGGGAGTTAAAAGAGTGATGGAGAGCTGTTCGATCGGTCCGTGGCCAGGCAATCTCATGGCAAGCAGGGATTTGGATTGAGAGGATTTGAAATTAAGAGCTTAAGGGGGAAAAGGCAGGGCTGCAGGGGCTGCCAGGGTCTCTGCGTCTGCTCTTGCAGCCACCACCACGAAGTCAGGCAGGTTTGTGTAGGCAGCAGCCAGACATTCACTGGTAAAACATTCAAAAACAGGAGAGAAGGCATCAGCGAAATGTCTTTCATCACTAATTGGAAACTATGAGATGCCCCGGCGGAGACGAGCCGGGTGGAAAGTGAGATGCTGCATCAGAAAAGCACCGCTCACCGTCCAAATTACGCAGGAGGAAACAACCTAGGCAAGCACAGCACCAGCGGCAAGGCTGAGCGCGCGGAGGTGAAGGAGTCCTCGAGCTCGGGGGGGGTGTGCTGCAGCCGTGCCCTCTGGCTGCTCCCAGCCCTGGTTTGCCAGGACCCTGCCTCATCCTGGAGGGGACGGATCGCTCCGTCAGGATGCGTGCACCTCCCCTCGCCGGCGATGAGCTGAGATACGGAAGGAATAAGAGATATCCGCTAGAGCTGGGTGCTGGGTTTGAAGCACTTGGGGGGTGTGATTTACTTCTGGAGTACTTCGCATCACCTGCACGTCAGCATGGTGCTGGCAGCCTCAGGGCAGGGCCCGTATCAGCCTGGTCACAGCTCGGAGGTTCTGGGGAGACACGGCCGCTTCCATGGGTCAGAGCCGGGTCTGAGCTCAGAAAACAGGAGATGCAAAAATAAATGGGTTGGCGTGAGAACACCTCCGCTCCCATGAACCCCCGAGCGCATTACGAGCAGGCTGAGGGACTGGGGCTCTCGTCCCCTTCTCTGAATGATGTTTCCATCCTCTTCACCCCAAAAGCATTTCTTTATCGCGCCGCCTCTCCTTGCCTGGCTCAGCTCCTTCCCCTCCAGCTTTGGGAGCACAGCATTCCCTGGCAGCCACAGCCATCCCAAGGACCCCCCCTCTGCTCCGGGGGGAGCAGGCTGCTCCCGTGTGCTGCCCGGGCATGAAAACCAGCAGGCAGGGCTGCTGCTTACCAGCATGCCAAAGGCAGCCTGAACCAAGGTTTCCACAGCTACCTTAATTCTGGCATTTACTGACTGCACGTGGTTTGGCTCGGTGACCTTATGCTGTTCCTTAGGAGCGAGCTGGGAGGAGTAGGCAATTTCTTCAGGTTGTTTTTTGCTCTGCTGGTGGGTTTTTCTTTTAAATCCAGCTGACAGCGTTCCTTAGAAACCCGTCAGGAGGGATCACACTGATGTTTTCCCAGGATTTTCCAGCCATGCTCTCTTCTCTTGCTTCCCATCCATCCTCTCCTCACACCCGCAGAGCTGCGGGTTCAACGAAGGTCTGGGCTACCCCTTGCCTGGTGATCTCTGAATCCTTCCAGAAAAAGAGCTGCTAAAAATCTGGGGAAATCTTTGCAGAGTACACATGAGCAGTGACTTTATTTCCAGCAAGTAAGTTTTCAACGTATTAACGTGGACAAAGGTAATTCCCCCTCACCTCCTGCCTGAGACAGAGCTATCGTCATTTCAGCAGAATTTCAGCAAAAAGCAACCAAAATTGGGGTGTTACCAGCAGAAAGGTCAGGGCGTGATAGGAGCAGCACTCCCCCTGCCGTGGCCACGTGAGACGAGGGCTTCCCTCCCACGGGGTGGGAGCTCGGTGCCTTTCCTGAAGCGTGCCAATGGACCAGTTGCCCGCGCTGGCCAAGCTGCTGCCTGCATCCCTGTTAGGAGCATCGCTCGCTCCCAGCAGCGCTGTCTCACCAGGCCCCACGTTGTGCAGTCCAGTTGGGTTAATAGCAGCCTGGAATCCCCCCCCAGAAGGGTCACCCTTGGCTGATCAGCTCTGACATGAGACATCCCCACGAATGCTCGGGACCTGGCACTGGGCACGAGGCAGCCGTGGATCAGAGGGAAAGAAGATAAATTGCAAAATAAACCCAAAAATGCTCCTGAGGAAGGTGGAAAGGAAGAAATTATTCTTGTGCACGAGCAGAAGACAGCGTTATCCTGCCCAGCACCAGGTGCTGCCTGCCCGGCCTGGCACGGCTGGCTAGTTTGGCAGGAATTTTTCCATACGCTCCCTCCCTTTTTCTCAAACTCCTGCAAATAAAAGGCTGTTTTCAGGCGCTTCTGTGCCTGTGATCCAGCTCAGATGAAAAGCAGCTCTCTTTCCCCTCCCCGTCTTGCTTAGCGATGCTTTCCTGGAGCTCCCAACACGCTGAGTCTTTCCACTCGCTCGCAGGAGGAGGTAATGCTGGAGGGTACCAAGCACCCCGCTTAACGCCCCGCACAGTTGGGTGCCGAAAGCACGGGGCTGTAAGTTATGCTGTACCCCATCCCCCTTGCTGTTAAGCAGCAGCGCTGCACCTGCAGGGCTTTCCCCTTCTCCCGTCACCGGGACAGACAAAGCGACGCGATGGGGAAGGGAGGAGGGATGCCGGGCTTCAAAGCCACCCCAAAACTTCACATCTCCCCTCCCCACCCCGTTCGCAGCCCTTTCCCTGGGCGGCTGCGGGGCCGAGGGCAGCAGCTCTGCGGCCGGGGCCGGCAGCACGCCCCTGACCTGCCTTCCTCGCCCCTCGGCGTTAGCCTGAGTGGGTGGTGGTGGGTTTGCCGCAGGGTTTTGGGGTCCCTACCTCTCAGCAGCCGGCCGAGCCCGGGCTTTGCCTCCCGCACGCCTGCCTCGCCGCCTCTCCCACCGCGCTCTGCGGGCTGCCAGCCCCCTCCTCCCTTTTGGAGGGCAAGGGAGGGTGGGAGAGAGATGGCGGCCGAGCTGGCGCCAGCCACAGCGTGCAAAGCCGAGGGGGTCCCCGAGCCCCCTCCCGGGCTTGGCCAGCGCAGCAGCGCCCCGGGGCTGTGCCCCACTGGGGCGAGGGGGCGAGCCCCCCAGGCCACATTCCCTAGGCTTTGCCCCTGCGGGAAGGCTGAATGGTACGGTCGTGGGCTGAGCCCCCCGCGCTGGGGAGGGGACGGCGAGCTTCCCTCTTCGTGCCTGCTGCCCTTTTCCCCAGCAGCTCTGCACAAAGCAACCTACTTGCCCACCCCCCCCCATTCTTTTATTCCCTCTGCGTCCTCCTTTTCCGACCCCTTTCCAGTAGCTGAGGGCGTTTGGAAGGTGCTTTGCAGAGGGCTGGCTCTGCCTGCAGCCCTCCCTCGAGCCAGGGGACAAAGCAGGCTGGGGGCACCGGTGCTGGGCTGCATGAGGTACTTTGCAGTCACAGCAAAAAGAGCTTTTCTCCCACCGGTCGCGCTCCAGTTAAGTTGCTTTCCCCAAATTTGGGATAGTCTGTAAAGGAGTCGCGTCTCCTCTGGGACCTCAGCCGGTGGAACTGCCAGCAGCTGAGCTTCTCCCCCCCGGCAGCAGGAGCATGTGTTGGTTTAATGCNCCCTAAAACCCAGCTCCTGGGCTGCCCCATTTCGCCTGGTTTATGTACCGGGGCTGCCTGCAGCAGATGCCTGGGGGAGCTGAGGAAAGGGTGGCCGAGGGGGTGTTTGCAGGGTATGGTTTGCTGCACCCATGCGGTGCTCGTCATACTGAAAATCTTCCATTTGCTCGCCTTAAAATGCATTTTCCTGGGCGCGGAGGGGCAGGGAGTGGCACGAAAAGCTGCAAAGATTTGTCTTGTGTCCCTGAGGCTTCCCTCCCACCGCTGCTGCCCTGGCACGGGGTTTTGGCTGGCTGGAGAGTTTTTCCCAGGAGGGAGTCGGTGCATGCGGCAGGTTGGTTTTGCCACGCCAAGGCAGCTGGGCCGCCCGGGCATCGCTCGCCTGCTGGTGTGGGACCCATCCATATCACACGGGAGAGGAGCCAGGCCAGCTCCTGCCCAGAAACGGCCTTGGGGAAGCGCTGCGGGTGGAAGAGCTGGCGTGGATGCACTGGCAGCGTCCAGAGGGAGAGCTCCTTCACGCGAGAGGAGGGCGCTGGATCTGTGGCGAAACGCAGAGCAAAGCACGAGGTGGTGTCCAGCCACGAGCAGGATGTGAGCCGGTCTGGGACAGGGAAAAACAGCACGTGTGGCACGCAGAGTGGGAAATCCAGATAGTTTGTGAGTGCAGGGTCAGCATTTTCTGAGACTTCTGCTGACGAGGGCTTATTTGGTGGAAGGGAACAGGAGCAGCTCAAGGCATCTCAAAGTGCGCTTTGGAAGAGCATCCGTGGTTTGGATGCTCCACGGGGAGCAGTTTCTGTGCACAGGAGATGCGGCGGCTCAGTGCCAGCTGGGGTGGGACCCCCCCGGCCCTGCTGTCCCTCGCCAGGTCCCGTTTCCTGGCTGCCGCCGCCGGTGGGCTGCTGGCTGGGTTTGCGGGGAAAGCACTGCAGTGTTGTTCAGCAACACCAGAGGGGACCCGTGTCTTGGGTTTCCTGAGGTGGACCGCTCCTTCGGCAAGTGCACGGACCGCATGGCGCAGCTGAGGGTACTCCCACCCGCTGCGCGGGTTCTCGCGGGGGCTCAGACCAGCGTCCGGCGTGCGCTGGGCTGGTTGTAGTCACGTTTCTTTTGGTATTTTCCCACAAAGGTAAAAGCCACAGACGCAGATGAAGGCGTTAACGGGAGAGTGTGGTACAGGATTGTCAAGGGTAAGTCCAGGTGCCCCTTCGTGCATCGGTGCCTTTGTGCCAGGCTCTGTCCAGCCTGGTCGCTCCCTCCATCCTTTTGCACTTTGCAGCCCGCAGGAACGTTTCCCCCACCCCAGAGCGACCCTTCAGTGTTAGGGTTCATTGCCGGGTGATGATTTGTCACCGATGGCCACCTAGATGCTCCTGGCTTGATGAGGACTGATCCCTGCTGTAGCTGGAGGCAGTGGGGGGCTTGGGTTTTGCTCAATAACCTGCCTGTGATGCAGCTTCCCCGGGGGAGGGCTCGGCATGTCGCCAGGACTGATGCAGCGGTGATGGGCAGCATCCACCTCTCTTTTCCCTTCTGCCAGGAAACGAGCACAACAACTTCCGCATCAATCCCAGCACCGGGCTGGTGATGCGAGGCGTGCGGCACCTGGACAGGGAACAAAACTCCTCGCACGTCCTGGAGGTGGAGGCCTACAACACGGAGCAGGGACCCATGAGGAGCTCCGTGAGGGTAAGGACCTCGCAGCTGCTGAGAGGTGGGCAGCAGGGCTGGGCGGCAGAGGCGTTCATGCGAAATATTTGGGATGCTTCATTAGAGGGCAGTCATTTCCAGTCCTCACAGGCGTGCAGGATGTTGGAGAGATGTGCCGTGGAAATGCTGACGGAGAGTCTCCAGGGGCTGCCCGTGGGTGGAGAAGAGCTTGTTGGTGGTTTGTTTTGGTTTTTTTTTTTCTTTTTTCCTGTGACATTTCGGTGTGATGAGGCTGCTAAGCGGTGCGGCAGTTGCTGTCAGAGGGAGTCCCGCTCGCCTGGCAAGGTGCGGCTCCGCTGCCAGGAGGAAGAGCTGAACCTTGGTTTGTTGGAAACCATGTCTCCTGGCCAAGAATCTGCTTAAATAAGCTAGCGGCAGTAATTTTTAGCAGCAATACACCGGCTTCCCACAGTTCCCACAAACCCAGCCCTCTGGTTCCACCTATTTTTAGACTCACTGAATTCATGGTGGGCCCTGGCTGAACGTAACCTGCCCGCAGCACCAGCAGCAAGCAGAAAACCGGCAGGAGAAAGGGTGTTCCCTGGGGAAACAGCAGCTTGACCTGCTGAACTTGGAGTAAAATTTCCCACTGAGTCACCAGCGTTTCTCCGTTGTGGGGTGTCCAACTGCAAGATTTCCAGCAGGGCATCCCAAAGCAGGGAGGGATTAATATACAGACTGTAACCACCCCTGGCCAGGGAGGGGCTGAGTCACTCTGACCACAGGGCTTGTTTGAATTCGTGAGGTTGAACTGTGTGTGTTGGGTCTCCATCACATGGTGTTTGTAGCAGAGAGAACATTTCTCCTGTGCAGCATGAGTGCCGCGAAGGATATGTTTCCCCTTGCAAGTGTAAGCGGCTGAAGAGGGTTCACAAGCCTGCCCTGCTCACCCATGGTGTCTCTGGGGGCTTTCGCAGGTGATCGTCTACGTGGAAGACGTCAACGATGAGGTGCCAGTGTTCACCCAGCGACAGTACAACCGCCTGGGGCTGCGGGAGACAGCAGGGATAGGGACTTCGGTGGCGGTGGTCCGGGCCACCGACCGAGACACAGGTGGGAAGCCGGGGGTGAGCTTAGGGAGGAAGTGGTGAAATCAGCCACTGCATGGATGGTGGCTTGGCTAGACTGAAATTCTGACGTGGGATGGGCTCTGCTCTGGGGTTGGCGTCGGTGGTGCATGCTGCTTTGGGTTGCTTGGTCCAACCAGCGCCGTGTTCCTGCTCCTGCCCCAGGAAACGGCGGTCTGGTGAACTACAAAATCCTGTCGGGTGCCGAAGGGAAATTTGAGATTGATGAAAGCACAGGCCTCATCACAACGATCGAGTACCTGGACTATGAGACCAAAACCAGCTACCTGATGAACGTCTCTGCCACGGACCAGGCACCCCCCAACAACCAGGGCTTCTGCAGCGTGTACGTCAGCCTGCTGAACGAGCTGGATGAGGCCGTACAGTTCTCCAACAGCAGCTACGAGGCTGTGATCATGGAGAACATCCCCCTGGGCTCCGAGGTACTTCGGGTCCAGGCCCGCTCCATTGACAACCTCAATCAGATCACCTACAAGTTTGACCCCAACACCAACACCCAGGCGCTCTCCCTCTTCAAGATCAATGGGATCACTGTAAGTAGCTACAGCGCGATCCCTCCTGACTTGTTTGCCCACTGTGAACTTTGATGTTGGTGGCGGACACAGCTGTCATTCATCCTTGGCAGGGTGTGATCACAGTCAAAGGCCAGGTGGATCGGGAGAAGGGGGATTTCTACACCTTGACAGTGGTGGCTGATGATGGAGGACCAAAGATTGACTCCACGGTGGTGAGTAGCTTCTACCCACTTCCCAACCACCCTTTGCATGGGCAGAGCTGACCTCAGGTCACCTCCCTTTTCCTCTGGCGTAGGACAGCACGTCCTAGTTGTCCTCTCCACTCTGGCCACTGATTTGGGGGAAACCCTGTATTTGCATAAGTGCAGACCAAAGAAAACTCCCAAACACCCCAAATTATTGAGTTTACCAGTCACTTATCAAGCTAAAACAGTTTTGAGGGAGGTAAATTTGGGAGCCTTGAAATGCTTCGTGGTGGTTTGTGTTTGAGAGGGTTATATTTGGCAGTTTCAAAGGCAGCCGAGCAGGGGGGTGATTTGCATTTCCCTGCTGGGGCAGGAGGCATGCCGGGTGCGGGGCGAGCCCGGTGCCCACGCCGCGGGCAGGGCCAGCTCAGCTGACACTACCCAAACCCCGCTGGTTTGGGGACAGCTGGAGGAATGTGGCACCAGGGAGGGTTGAAACCGGAGGCTGGCCCACGGCGATGGGCAGCGTCCTGTGTTTCGAGCGCTCACGTGTCTTGGTGCATCTGTTATCCCTATAAAGGATGCTGACGACAAAGGCAGCGAGGCTGCAAGCGCTGCCTGTCCCCACCCATGGGTGCCGGCAGCCGTGCTCTCTGCACATTGCCTTGCTCTTGGCTGAGCTTCTCCTGGAGCAAGGGGCAGATCCACCAAGCTTATCTAGGAAAAACAAAGGGATGTGCTAACAGAGGAGCCTCCGAATCGCTGCAGGGGGTACCGCAGCCCCCACCACTGCCGCAGTGGCATACAGGGCCAGCCCACTGCCCCTTGTGCATGCCCGCATCTCCTCATACCCCACTAACTCTTGGGTTTTGTGTTTTCTCTGTTTCCCTCTCTGCTCCCCTCCAACAGAAGGTAAGCACATCCATCATGCTGGCATCACCTTGGGGGCCAGGATCCATCCTGAACTCCGCATCGAGCTGTGGGGAGGGACCAGGGTGAAGGTCTCCAGCTTCGTCCCACCAGCATCAGCCTCTGTGACACCCCCGGGGACACGGTGCTGGCCAGCAGAAATCCCACCGCCCCGACCTGGCACTTGGGGCAGCAGCTGCCGGCTCCATCGCAGCAGCTGAATGGGCTCTCCCTCCTCCTGGCTCTCTGTTTTTAATTCAGCGGCAACAATAACCGAACCGCCCTGAGGTGCACAGCTCACTCCCCAGCTTCCTCTGGGATGTTGTCGCACTCGGCCCGCCTGCACCTGAGGGTTCGGGGCACCCATAAATAGAGCCCCGGGAACAGAACGGCTCTTCCTCTCTCATTTCTGTGTCACATTGCAGCTCTTTGATTACAAATGCGATGAGAGCATTTCCTCTGGCTAATTGTGGCCGAGGTAGCCCGATCCCCGGTCACCTCCACGCTGCGTCGGGGTGTCCCTCTGAGCGCCTCCTGCCCAGTCTCTCGCCTGCTCGTGTGCCTTTTCCCGGGAGGGAGCTCAGGTCTTCTCAAAGCCCAGTTTGCCTCGGTTTAGTTGAGCACAGATGAAATTGCTGCTCGTGAAAAGCTTAGCAGGAAAGGGTCACCCTGCAGCAGCATGAGTTGCTTCGTGCCCAGCTCTTCGGAGAATAAAAAAGCGGAGGATGCTCCGTAGAAAAATTCACCACTGGAGAGCTGCAGCACCCTTGCACTCTTCCTCCAGCCTCTAAGCATCCTTCCTCCTCCTCTTCCTCTGCAGACAGGGATGTAGCTTCAGCTCCTGGGCTCAAATACCTGTGGGATGGACCACACTCCTGCTGTTGGTACCTCGGGCGGGTGCGGCAGATCGAGGTTTTGCCGGGGGTGTCAGCGCGGCTGTTGATGCTGGGTGGGCAGGGTGCCGACTCCTGCCGGTGCCCTGCCTGAGCTCTGCGCCATGCCCGCAGGTGACCATCACGGTTCTGGATGAGAATGACAACAGCCCCCAGTTCGACATCACCTCCGATTCCTCCGTGAGCGTGGCGGAGGACAGCGCCGTTGGCAAGCGGGTGGCTGTGGTCCTGGCCCGCGACCCGGATGCAGGCAGCAACGGGCAGGTAGGGATGTCATCGCAGCAGCCTTGGGGCTGCGGTGGTGTTTGACCAGGCAGAAACGCCTCCGTTGGTGTCTCCCCAACCCCTCCGCCTCATCTGCGTCCCCACGAGAGCAAACTCGGGTTGTTGATGCCGGCAGTTTCGGGGATGTTTGTGTGGTGGGTACGGGTGCTTCCCGGTTGGGGTGTGCCTGGAAGAGAGGAAAAGCATTGTCCTTGGGCTGTCTGGGGCAAAGAGCTCTGCAGGACACGTGTCAGAAGGAGCCTGGCAATCTGAAAAGCAGCTGCAACCTCTCCCGCTGCGGGGCACGGCAGCGGAGGCCCTGGCAGGCTGAGCGGGAAGATGTCATTTCCCTTCCCGTGCGGAGAGGCTTTCAATGAGGTCCCGTCACCTGCGGTACCGAAAACTGCTAGCGTCGCCGGAGGGCTGTGGATGAAGCCGCATGTTTCCTTTGGGGTGGCTGCAAATAAGCCACCATGTGGACCCCAACATGTTTCAAAACGCTCAGTCTTCCCAAGACAATGCTGGGGTTATTGTAGGGTCTCCTTTCTCCTCCCGGCATCGCATTGCCTGCTCTTGTGTTTTCTTTCCCTGTGATGTTTCCAGGTGACGTTCTCGCTGACGTCAGGGAACATCGGCCGGGCTTTTGAGATCCGTACCACCAACAACACCTACGGTGAGGTGTTTGTGGCACGGCCGCTGGACCGGGAGCTGCTGGATCACTACACCTTACGGGTAAGCACCAAACCACCCCGTATACCTCCTCGGACTGCTGCTGCTTCGAGCACCGAGGCTGTTTTCTTGGGGCTGTGAGCTTAAAAATAACATTTAAACGACAAAAAAAATCCATCCCCCACCCGCAGATCCAAGCCTCCGATGGTGGTGTGCCCCCCCGGCGGAAGGAACACACTCTGCGAGTGAACATTCTCGATGTCAATGACAACCCCCCCATCATCGACAGCCCCTTCAGCTACAACGTGAGCGTGAATGAGGTGAGCACCCAGCCCTGTTCCTCTCCTTCCATCCTCCCAAGGTGAGGCCTGACTGCAAGGCGGGGGGGGGACAACAGAGTTTTCTGCCTTGAGGTCAGACCTCACCTTGGATGATTTAAGACCTCACCAAGGCCTCACCTTGGATGATTTAAGGGTTGCTGGCCCCTTGCAAACCTCACCTTGGGTGATTTAAGGGTTGCTGGCCCCTTGCAAACCCTCCACTTGTGGTGTCCTCCTAGTTTTGGGCTAGGAGAGAGCTCGGCAGGCAACTTAAGCCCATGAGGCTGCAGGGACCAGCAGGAAGAAGTGGTTACACACCCGTGGAAATGCCACCAAAATGACACAAGAGGCGGCGCGGTGCAGAATAGGAATTGCTTTCAGGAAGCAGCTCGGCAAGAGCTAGATAAAGAAGCAATAAAACACAATCAGGCGTGAGAAAAGACAACTTATTTCCTGACAGGTTAATTCCTGGACCAGGGGGGGGGTTTCTCAATTTAATAATGAAAAATGAAATACGAGTAATAGCCAGTGACACTTAGCTGTGAGGAAGTGCTGCTCATGATTAATAGCTTTGCATTAAAGTTATTGTCCCATTAGGATTTTCTTATCTATTTAATACGTGTGCAGCGCTGGTTGAAGAACAGAATTTCTGTTTTGATTTCCTCCGTAATGGGACTATCCAAAAATAATTAGCCGAGCTCCGAGTCCATTACACAGCTTTCACCTTTGCACACGCGCTGGTTTTCGCATGCTTTCGGGCTGGGCCAGCCTAGGAGGGATCTGACGCGCAGCTTTCCGCGGCAGGGAACCAAACTGGTGCGGTGCAACGAGTGGGAGGTGCTGTCACGTAAGGGGAAAGAGGGGCAATTTCGGTGTGCAGCGGCGGCTGACTCTGGCGACTTAACGGCGGGTGTCGCCTGTTGGGTTTTGTCCCGTTTCTTTTTACAAGCCAGCGTGGAAAACACGTTTGATTTCGGAGTTTCAAACCAAAAAAGGTGGGAGCGCTCAAGCAAAGGGCAGAGGCTTCCGCTGCCGAGCCCGTGGCTGATTCTCAGCTGAGCTCCCAGCGGCCTCGGTTTGCTTTGTGTACAAAGATGCATCTATGAATAAAACGGTGTGTGCGATAAGCACTGCAAAAACGGCATCCAGGAGCTGGTGAAGGAAAGCAGCCTCCTGCTTGGCTGCTGGGCGTCAGGGCAGCGAGCCTCCAGCACCACAACGCCTGGAAAAAACCCCACTCTGTATTAGAATGATGTTATTGTTATTAATTATATAGGTTATACGTTATGAGGTGCATGCAGAGTCACAGAATCACAGGATCTCAAGTTGGAAGGGCCCCCTAAGGCCCACCAGCCCAACCCCTGGCCCCACACAGGCCCAGCCCCATCACAGCAGATGGCTGAGAGTGTTGGCCAGACGCTGCTTGAACTCAGCCCAGCTCGGGGCAGTGACCACTGCCCTGGGGAATGTGTTTCATATTGCGTATCTCTGCCGCTCACCCTGCCGTCTCACCCTGCAGAACGTCGGTGGTGGCACAGCAGTGGCCCAGGTACGCGCCACTGACCGGGACATCGGCCTCAACAGCGTCCTCTCCTACTACATCACCCATGGGAACGAGGACCTGACCTTCCGCATGGACCGCGTCACCGGTGAGATTGCCACCCGGCCCTCCCCGCCGGACCGCGAGCGGCAGAGCTTCTACAGCCTGGTGGTCACTGTTGAGGACGAGGGCAACCCCTCCCTGTCGGTGAGCCACCAAAACGTGCTTTGCGTGGGGAGGGTGGGGCTGGGCAGCACTATGGGAACAAGCTTAGTGTTGAGATGTTAAGTGGGGAAGGAGGGAACAGGTACAGGGAACGATGTTTTGGGGACGCGGCCATTTGGATTATCTCTCAGAGTCCAGATCTGCTGGTAGGAATCAGCATCTCCTTCGGTGCCTGGTCCTGCAGGACCCACTCTTGCAGTTGTTCATGAAAGAAGCTTTCCATCTCGCTGTGTCTGCTCTGAAGGGGTTTCAACAGAAGGGTTGACTTGTTTCTCTCCCATCTCTAAAGGGCAAAAATGCCACCAGTACGCCAATGGGAGAGCGTGCTGGTGACTGCAGGAGTTGTCTTCCCTCCAGCTCTTTGTCTCTGAGGGACCAGAGGTCTTGGGATGTTGCTCTTGCCCATCTCGGGGCAGGGTGGCTGGAGTGCAGTTCAGCTCACCATGGAGCAATGTACGTCTGCGCGTGAGATGAGCTCCGGTAATGACCGCTACAGCCCTCGTGATCCCCGCCGTGCGAGATTTGGGCAGCTCATTGATGGTGTTGCTGCCATCCAGTGTGTCCTGCCTACGCTGAGCAGCGTCTGGGCACGCGTTTTGGGGGCTGATACGAGACCCTGTCCATCAGCCTTTGGCCTGGGCAGGTGACCACCTTGCCTTTTAGTTAGCCCTGAGTCCCTCCAACCCCGCCCCGTCTCTGCGGGGAGGTGAGCGCGCCCCTGCGTGCACTGAGCAAGTGCCCGTGGTGAGATAGGGAGGCGTGACACCCTGTGTGACACCCTGCCGTCCTTCCTTCCCCCACCTCCGCCTGCTATCTCGCTCCATCTCTCTGATCTACCTGCACAACCCTCACTGCAAAGCCCTGCTCTACATTTTGAGGAAACAGATTGCAACTGGCAGCGCAAACTGCGCCTTGCAACTCTCGCTTTGGGCTTCGCGCTCCGGAGTAGCACACACGCCTGCCTGAGCAGCACCGTCTTTTTCTTAAGCGATGCCGCAACTGTGGCTTAAATCTGGGTGAGTCTCTTTCCCAAAATGACAGAAGGCAGCGTTGTGTGGCTGCAGCACCCGCTGCCACCACTCCCTCCCAGACGGGTCCCCATCGGAGCCCCGGGAGCATCCCTGCTGCTGCCCTGGTGAGGAATGCCGTGCGCTGAGCCAGCAAATCCCATCGCCATGGCAATGCCCTCTTCCCTTCCGCGTGCTGGAGCGGACAAGGGACACAGCTTATCGCTTCACACTGCCGAAGCGGTGTCCCAGCAGCCTTGCTTGTCCTCAGGGTTTCTGCTGTGTGACCACCACGTCACCGGCGCAAGCTGCGCTACCGGCAGCAATCAAAATCCTGCCGTGCCGAAGCGGAACAAAGCGCCCAGTGACCCGATTCCTGAGTGGAGAGAAGAGTTTCGGTGCTTTTCGGAGCATGAGGACGCTTAGGTTTTGTGAAAGGCTGCCCTGCGTGCCTCTCGGTGGCTGCTCGCATCATGCCCGGGTGAGGAAATTATGTGTGTCGGGAGTTTGTCACCCACCAGAAACTTTGGTTTTACAAGTTAAGTCTAGGCTGATGGAATGATGCCCAAAAGGGGGTTATTGTCTGTAATTCGTACATCCCATTACGTGCTTCAAGATCTGGCCTTCTGAGGATGGGAGAGGCAGAGGAGACAGAACTGGGAGAGGACTTGGAAGTTCCGTGGTGATGTGTGACAGCCAGGACAGCAAGGATGCGTGGAAGACTGGCTGTCCCCTCGAAAGCTGGAAATGCAGGGGCAAAAGGGTAAAATACTGAGGCTAAAAGGAAAGCATTTACCCAAAAAAGCATTGCAGGAAAGAAAACCTTCACGAGCTGGTGAGCTGCAACTGGGAAGTCTTGATGTCTTTGCGTGGGAATTGCAGAAGTCACCCAGGCTCTGTCTGACCCTGGTGCAAACCTCCCCAAGGACCACCCCAACTCCGGAGCCTTTGGGATGCTCCCTGCAGCAGAAGGAAGGATGTCTGCCCAAGGGAGCTGCAGCACTCACCTGCGCACCGGAGCAGGGCTCATGCCAGCACCCGCAGACCCGGGCACGGAGGCAGGGTGGATCGACGAAGCCTCTCCCCATCACCCAGATGCCTATCTTGCAGCCGTCCCCAACTGGAGCTGCTTCAGCCTCTGCAGTTTCTGTTCCCGTCCGCCCACTCTGAAACGCGAGTTCAGGTAAAGCACCACAGCTCCTCGCTCTCCCGTCAGCGGAGCCCTGAATGCTGATGCAGCGGAAAACAGCCGGCAGCGAGGCGCCAGCTCCCATATACGTTCCCAAGCCAGATGTTTGCAAGACCTGGTGGCACCTGGCAAGTTTCATGAACGCATGAATGTTTTGTTGGGTCACCTTCACCACAAGCATCCTACCTGAAGGTGCAGCGCCGTGCTGTCTTCTCCAGCAGCGGTGAGGGCCAAGCACCCAGCGTGCCAGGGCTCCTGCTCCAGCACGTGTGGGAGGCTGGCTAGCCATCACCTCCTTCTCCTAAAAACCTGTAGTTTTCCTTCTGGCAAGCTTTCCAGGTGGCTCCTGGTCCCTGATGCCACGCAGTGCTCCGAACGTGCCGTACTGGTGCCTCTGGCAGAGACCGTGGCTGCTCAGCTCACCTCTGCCTGCCCGCCACACCTGCCTGCGGCACAGGGCATCCCGAGAAATGGGATTCCTGCGGCGCAGAGAGAAACCTGTTCCCATCAAAGCTTGGCTTGGTTGTCAAACAATGCATTCGTTAGCGAATGGAGGGACTCTGAGATGGTTTCAAAGCAGTTGGGACCCATAGGCAGGCAAATCCCTCACGTGCATTTTCTGGCACTGGGACGGGGAGAGGGAAGCACTGGGCGAGCTCCCCCAGCGAAGCTGGGAAAGGGGCTGAGCCGCGGGTGGCACTAAAGCACGAGCCCTGTGCTCGGGAAGTTACATCCGCGGTCCCTTTGAGTAACAGTGGCTACCACAGGGTTTTATCTCCTCACTGGGGGCTGAGTCACACTGGAGCCTGCGGCTTCTTTTGGATAAGCGCTGCCGGGGTGCTGCATTTGGCCGGAGGGTGCTCTGAGGGCACCCGGAGCATCGCAGGGTCCTCCAGCGTGGCTGAAGGCAGCAGCCCCCAGGACGGCTGCTCGGGCTGTGCTGGCCCCAGGAGGGTGGGAGGAAGGCAGATGGAGCATTTCCCACCGCCCGCTGCGTGCTTCCCTGCCTCCGCCTCTCCATAGGGGCGCTCAGCCGTGTCATGGGACCATCCTCCAACACCCTCCAGATGAACTTTCTAATTTACAGACATATAAAAAAATCCCAAACAAACAAATCCCATAAACATCCTTTTGTTTTTTGTTTGGGTTTTTTTTTTTCCTTTTAATCAGCACTGATAATGAAACAACCAGAAAGATAAATTCCCCTGATCCCAAGCCGAGGATAAAATTGCAGCAGAAATAAGGCTTCTCCCGACGTGCATCCAGCTGCAAACACGGCAGCCTCGCGAGTCTGTGGCTGTCTCAAAAGGCTGGTGAGGAAGGAGGGCTCCCTCCGTGGCAGGGAGCCTCTCCCCTTCCTGTTTTGCAAAGAAAAAAAGTAGCACGAGGTTGGGCCTGATCCTGTTTTGTCTCGCAGTGGATAAAGTACTTCACCATCCGCTCCCGGAGAGGATGTTCAGTCAAAGACGCACAAACAGGTTGATGTGGCAGAGCTTAAACCCCTGGCAATAAGTTAAATCCTCAGGGAGGTTTGTAAGTGCGGGTCGTCCTTCCTTCCCTGCATTCCCAATTTTCAGCTAGTGCGTAAGATGTGAGCAGCCATGCTCTTCTCCATAGTCATAAACTAAAATCCAGGCAAGAGAGGTTCACTTCCAGCCCCCAACAGAGCCAGGACACGAGGCAAGGGCAGGGCTCCTGCACTCGGCTTCGGTTTTTTAAGGCTTTGCTGTCCAGACCCACGCTGCGCTGCCGGGGGTCTCGGCCAGGTGAGCACGGTGTGGTGGCTGCCTGGCATCTCCGGGCTGCAGCTGGGGGATGTGGTTTCCTCCGGGGTCTTCAGGCTTTCAAGGAATTTGGGGAGTCAGGAACAGGATCTGGAGTAGGGCAGACCAGAGGTGTTAGCCTGGCTCGCAGCCGGGGGGTTAGGCTTCAGAAAGCGGCCAAGCTCTGCTTTTGCACGGAAAACAGAGGCTTTGGGTCCTTCCCATCTTCAGAGCTGTGGGACTTACATCCCACACAACACAAAGTTTGCTGCTGGTATTTAAACCCCTCCTTTCCCGTTCACCCCCACCTCCCCAGCTGCGCCTTTCCTTCCCACCCCTCCCACGCTGGTCCCTGTGGGTGCTCAGCATCGCCCGTCCCTCACCTAACGTCGGGAAGAAGCATTCCCCGGGGACGGTGGGGGACAGCGGGGTGCCAGGCTCAGAGAGAAGGTGCCGGTCAGACTCGGAGAGGTGCCTGCTGGCCATGTAGGAGAGCTGAGGTCGGGGCCACGGCTCGGTGCTCGCCGAGGGGACCGCCTCGAAGACGGGGTTTTCAATGCCCTGGGGACTGCTGCAGGAGAGGAGAGGGTGTGAGGGGTGGGGATTTGCATTTTTTATTTCAGGAGGCTTTTTGTTTTCTTTATCCCTGGGGTTTTTGGCTGAGCGCTGGGAACAGCCAAGCAGGGCACCGAGCCGGTTCAGGCGGTGGCACCTCGGCTGAGAGCACGCGGGGAGCCCGGCGCAGGGGGGAAAGCTTAGCCGAAAGGTTTTGAGCTTTTCTGGGGCGTGGGGAGACACGTGCCCTTGGCACAGGCAAGAAGAAAGGAGACGTGTCCGACTCGGAGGGGAGGAAGAGAAACAGCGGCTGCCCAGAAAGGGACAGGACCCCGAGCATGGGTGCCACCTGCATCCCCTTTGCTCGTTGGGGCTGAGGATACGCGCCAGCTTCAAGGGGAGAGGAGGAGGGGACAAGACCCTTGCAGAGCCCAGGATGCAAGCAGAGGGGGTGTGGGGAGCTGAAAGCATGGAGATTTCCTCACCTCTCCATCCTGACGAGCTCGTGGGCCCCTGCCAAAGACAAAACAGTTGACCGGAGTGCCGGCAGCGTGATGCCCAGCATCAAACCCAAACACACTGCCAGCACTGGTGCCCTGCCCAGGCAGTCAGTAGAACTGGTGGTGCTTTTTAAAGTGCCTGGCCTAAGTTACGTGCCCGTTACCTTGCAGTGGTGCTAACAAGGCAGGGCTCTGCCCAGGCTGTGGCGGACACCGGTCCTGCCCCACTCCGTGCAGCATCCCCCCGCACCCAGGCTGCAGTGCGTCTCACCCACATCCTATTCCTCCTCTTCCTCTACATCCCTCCCTCCCTTCTTCAGCACCACCCTCTTCTTTGCTCCCAAACCTCCTTCTCTGCATCCCTGCCATCTCCTGCCTTGTTTCCTCCCCAGCCTGGCCTCCTCCTGAACTGAAACCGCAGGCTCCGAAGAAGGAGGAAGGAGGGCTGCTGCCTGCGCAAGTCCCCCCACGTTTTCCTTCCCCCTGGGGTTAAATAGCATCGCAGCGATGCTTTGCAGCACGGGGAGGGGAGCTGCGACCCTGGCCATGGCAAAATGGGTGCGTGAGGGCGTGTGGCCAGTCTTTTCTGGCTGGGGACAGATGTCGCAAGCACAGTTCCCGTTCTCTCGACTGGCGTGGTGCCCGCCACTGCTGCAGAAACCACTTCTCCAAAGGCCTTGCTCAGAGCCGCACAGCCGCCCACCGAGCACGGGGAGAGAAACCGCAGAGCCTCCGGCTTGCCCGAAGCCTGATGAAATGGCTCTGCTGGTTAAGGTGGTGCCCCTCTCTGATAATTACTGAAATCCCTGGGAGCCGAGCACGGGCAGCAGCCGGCTGCAGCTCAGCACCGCCTGCTTTGCGAGGGCTGGGGCAGCAGGGCGGGGGGGGTAGTTTGCTGCAGCCCTCTTGCCATAGGATCCATAAAGGATCTTATTTTAAAGGTGGGGGGAGGAGACAACACACAAATAATACTTTTTCAATCACTTAGAAGGCAAAGCTGCTATTTCAGCTGTGAGGTGGAGGGAAGGATGAGTCAATGAGCCGGGTCTCGCAGTGGATGGGGAGGAAGGGGCTCAGCAGGGAGGGGGCCTGGCAGCGTCTTTGCAGTCTCGGTGCCCCCAGCGTGCTCCCGGGGTGCCTTGCAGGCATCATGGGTGCCCCACATTCCTTGCCGGCACCCTGCAGGCATGCCCGGCCCTTCCCAGGACAGCTTTGCAGGAGGCGCCTGGCAGGGACCTGTCTTTGGGCCACCTCACGTGGTGCCCGCGGGACTTGGGCGGCTAAACCCACAGACCCTGTCGGGCACATCCCATCCCATAAAGGCCACGGCAACGCAGCCGGGAGATGACACGGGCGTCCCTGCGGGCCGGCGGAGGGTACGTACGTCTGCTGCTGACCGCTTGCCTCTGCTTGTAAATCAGGAGCAAGATGAGGGGCAGGCAGAGGATGCCCACGATGCAGGCGCCCGTTGCCAGCGCGGCGGCCGTGATATCTGCAACGGAAGAAGGGAGAGCTGGAGCGGGTGGTGGGGAGGATTTGCCGTGCATTTCCTTGGTTTCCTCAAGCACAGCGTTGCCCCACGCCTGCTGCAATGCGGCTCCCACGCACGTGGGTGGTCCTAATGGCACGCGGTTGCGGAGATAAGCTCTGAGGCACCGGTTTAGGACCTTGACCAAAGTCCTTCATTGCTGAAGGACATGCCAAGGTCTTTCTTTGGTCTTCTAGAAATGAGGAGAGAAGCAGGGGCCCCGATAAAGCTCTTTGAAGTCAGCAGAAAGGCTCTCAGCGATTTCAAAGAGTACCAACCCTGACCTGTGGCCGGCTCATCAAAATTGAGCCGCCCCAAAGTACTTGGGCATCAAAGTGCTCGTTACCCAAAGTCTCTGCTAATGAACGTGCCCCTGGAGAGGTCTACTGCAGAGGCTCCCCAGAAGGGCTAGCAGCCTCTGGGCACATCTGTGGCCATCAAGGTCTGTGTGGGATGGTTTGTGGTGGGGTCAAGGACAGGTTCGGCTCAAACTCTCCTCTCCAGAGCATCCATCTGGGGCAGCAGCCGCTTGTTCTGGCTGTGTTTGGGGGAGCAGGAGATTTTTTTTCCCCTGTTTGTGTTTTTCCCAGCAGTTCAGGGTGTCCCAGCATTTGGGACTGAGGGTTTGAGACAGAAAGCACTACTCCTGGGGTGGGTGGTACAGTTTCCCATGGCTGGGCCGGCCCCAACGGCGCTGCAAGCCCCTTTTAGCAAAACCTGCCCATTTAGCAGCCAACCAACAGAGAAATCACCTACAGAGCAAAGTGCGGGCACCTCCAGTGTCTAGACACAGCACCGAGGGAGCTCGGTGAGTGCTCAAGCAAGATTTGGGTTTCCCCAGCTAGACGATCATTGCTCTGGGCGAGGTGGCATGGGCTTGGGATGGTGGCAGGGTGTTACAGGAGGTTCCTGCAACTCTTTACCTTTCTGTCCTTTCCCATCTGCTCGTGGCAGCAGCTGCTAAATCCCCAATCATTTGGGGGGGGGTGGGGATGGACTCAGGTGCTTGGGGTGAATGATCTCCAATAGGCTTCAGGACAATCATGTCCAGGTGGTGTGGGGCCAAAGGAGGCTCTCCTCAGCCTGAGGACATGCCTGTAAGGTGCTGCCCGTGGGGACAGCCTCGGAAATCGCCCTCCCGGCACCTGACTGTGGGATTGCACCGTGTGTTTATAGCAAGTGGCCATCCCAAGGGAAATACACGGACCAGAATGGTGAGCAGTGCGTTGGAGAGGGTTGGGTGGGTTTTTCCCCCCCCTTTACCTTTGCTGGTGGCGGTATGAAACGTGCAGTTTTGAAGCCCTCCCCTGCCTGCGGAGGAGAAGAAAAAAGCTTGTTAGATCTCGGGGGATTCACTCGGGTGCCACGGAGCTCCTGCGCCTGCCAGCTGTGATCACCTTTGCTCACCAGTATTGAGAAAATCAGCCCAAAATCAGGAGTTTAATCCTGGGAAGCTTACGCTGAGATTCCTGCTGCAAAACCCCGTTTCCCTTGTGGCGGTAGGGCCCATCCCTGGCTATGCAGGCTCTTGGGTTTTTTGGTCTAAAAGTATCCTAAGGCTGCAAATCAAGGGCCGGGGATGCCTCCCCCTCCAGCTCACGCCTCCCCAGGCAGCTCTCCCTGCTGGGCTGCTGCCCTGAGGTTATCTGCAAGCCCTGCAACCCCCCCAGCAATGCTGGCAGCCCTTGCGGTCGGGCTGGTGAGCCAGCCAGCTCCTTTTATGTTGAGCTTTGTTTTCCTTCCTTCCAGAAGAGGTTGAGGAAGATCATCGAAACTATGTACCATGGATTTTATTGCGTTCCAGCCTCTCTTTTTTCAGTGTTCCAGCTCTCTCTGGCCCTAATTCAAACCTTCAACATCTGCTGCTCTTGGACTGTTGCGCATGGCTTGGGCTTTCAGCCTCAGCATGCTCTGCCTCCCCATCCTCAGCGCTGCACGCCGGCACCCCCCTCCAGCCCTCAGCTGCCGCCTTGCCCCGATGCACCCCGACAGGGATGGGGGCTGCGAAGGGGCTCCCCTTGCCCCCCCTTACCTTGCTGGATCTGCAGCTCCACGTAGCCGTGAGCGGCCTGCACGGTGTGGGCTTTGTTCTGCTCCTTCCTGACCTCCATGGCGTAGCAGCAGTAATTCCCGCTGTCCTTTAGCGTCACGTTCATCACCATGATGTGAAAGGCACCGTGGTGGTCAGGGACAAACTCCACCCCGTGATGGCTGGTTAGCCCCCCAAGGGGGGATTTATGGGTGCCGTTGCCCGGCGGTTCATGGTGCCTGCCCAGGTCGTGGTGCAGCTCCCTGTCGGTGACATTGCGGATGTGTTTCTTCTCAAAACAGCTCTGGTCACCGTTGCTGCTGAAGTACCAGGTTTTGTAGAGCAGGTTGTGACGGTCGGTGAGGGGACCGCTGAGCCGGCAGGTCAAGGTGACGTTCTGACCCTCGGGGCAGATGCAGAGCGAGTACGGGGTGGTGATCAGGAAAGTCCCTCCTGCCGGGGAGAAGGCACGGTGGCTGGGTCAGACCCTGCAGCCCTGGGCTTACCCCGAGTTGGCAGCGAACGGGGATCCCTCCAAGCGAGCGCTGCAAACCCCACCGCCGATGGTGGCAGAGGGGTGGTTGCAGAGAGCAATCAGCGCAAACTCCAGCCTTGAGGCAGAGGGGGGTAAAAAGCCTTCACCCGTGCCCGTGGGGCCAGAAAAACTCATGAGCTCCCCATATCCCAAGAGAAGGGAGATGGGAAGCACTGCCTGAGCCCTTTGCTTGCTCCGTAGCACCATCCCAGCAGGGGTGGAAGCGCAATTGCACCCTAGAAATAATCCCTAGAGGAGCAACGTGCTTTAAATACAGCCAAGCAACAGCTTCTAATAGCAGTGGGGAGGCAGAAGTTTGCCCGGGGGCTGGCGGGGAGGTGGGGGTCTGCCCCGGGCGCTTGCTCACGGGGCGCCAGACCTCTACAAAACGAGGCAGCAGGGTATGGCTCACAAATGAGGAAATACAAGCGCTGCTGAGCTGGCTGCAAAAAAAAAACACACAACAGAAAAAAATTAAAAGAAAATAGCTAGGAGGAGCCCATGCCCCCCGAGATGAGGCGGGGAGCGGGTCCCACCCTGCTTGTTTTTCACCCCTGGGGAGGAGAAGGGGAAACTGGCTGACGCCGACGGCGAGGAGCTGCCTGAGAACGAAAACAGTTTTCAGAAAGAAATCCCTGACCGCTGCTGGCTGCAAAACACGGGCAGCAGCCCTGCGGGAGCGAGGGGCGTACCGCAGCATTACTGGTCCCATCCCAGCACGCTGGTGGGCGTTACTGGTGGGTAAGGCAAGCTGTGCGCGAGGGGAGAGACAGGAGCAAAGATGGGCAAATCTTTGGCGCTCTGGCCTGGCTTTGTGTTTGCAGAAGTGGAAATGTCCCGTTCAAATCTGAAGAAAAAGCAAGATTCTGGGTTAATTTTCTTTTCATTATTGAGAAAAGGAGTTTCCTGGGACTGGTTTGCAACAGAGGAGATGGTACGAGGACAAGACATTCTTTTATTTTGGTAACATCCTGTTGTGCCATTAGCTCCCCCACCGTTTCGCTTTGAGGTTTCTCGCTTGCTATATCGAGCGGGTGTCGAGCGCAGGCGGGGTGCGCTGCGCCCGCCTGTGTGCCACCCAGCCTGACGACGGGGAGCAGCTCACCCCATCGCCGAGCCGCCTGGAGAGCATCCTCCTCTGTGCAGGGTCACCGCAGCACAGGGCTCCGCTCCGAGAGAGTGAAACTGAAAACACTCCACCCACCCACCCCGAGCCTTCCACTCTTCTGGTTATATATTAAGGTGACGGTGTAAGAACAGCCGCTGGAGTCCCTGAGTCCCGGCAGACTGCCCAAGGGTGCTTTGCAGGGAGACGGGGGGGTTAGGAAGGGGATCTGCCCCATCGGAACCCCCCGGTTTGCAGGACGCGGTGCTGGGGAGTCTGGCGGAGTCCGGGGCGGCATGACCTTTGCCAGATCGCTCGGACTGATCACCCCAGCTTCCTGCAGACCCCACAGCACACACAGCATCACATCCCTGGCGCTGCTCTGGAGCCGAGGTTTGTGTGGCCTGAGCTCAGCACTGACTCATTTGGGCTCATTTTTAAGGCCCGGCTTCTCCTCATCCTCCGCTGCTGCCTGGGCTGGGGCGTTCGGCCGGGCTGGCTGGGTTTTGGCACGCAGCGGAGCGGGTCCCCCACCTCCTTGCCAGCGCTCCAAGCACAAAAGGCACCTCCGATGTGTTTCTGGATACCTGATGCGGTGGGAAGTGCCCCATTCACATCGGGGATCCCCCGGGAGCCGGGCGAAGGGAAGCCAGGGCTCTATTGGAGGAAGCCGCACTTCCAACACCTTGCAGAAGTGTCTGTGGGACTCTTTGTTTTCCACACACCCTCCCTCAAATAAAACGGGGCCGTTCCCCCCGCCCCCGCATCCCAGCGCAGTTTGCAAAGCTCCGCTTTACTAAACCATCCAGCTTCCACCTCCGGGGCTTGATGGGAACCGTCTGGATGGAAAGTCAACACTGCTCACGCTTCGGGCAGCGGGGCCCAGCCGCGGAGAGGGGCAGAGGTTACCACATGTGCGAAGTCTTCGGCATTCCCAGCTTCCCTTCTTTCTCCCAAGCAGGGGAAGGCTTCCAAAAGCTGTCGAGTGGAGCAGAAAACAGCTGGGGAGGAGAGCTGGCAGGGCACAGCGTGTCCCATAGCAGTGCCAGGGAGGTTGTTGTTCCCTCCTCAAGGCGTAACGAAGCTTTAAAGCTGTGCTGGATGGTGCCTGGAGGAAACGTCTTCTGTCAGTGTCTTTACTACTAAAGCTCATGGATCTTAATCTTCCCCGCGTGCTGTGGGCTTCTTCCGTGCCCAGACTCCAAGTTTGGCTCCATCCCATCCCGGTGGGATCATTCCCTTTGAAATCAGCACCGCTGGCGAGCGCCAAAATAAAGCCAGATGCCTGGCTCTGCACACCTCCAGCCGAGAGAGCCAGCGGGAGCGCTGGACCCATCAAAGTCCAAGCCGAGAGCTGTCGTCTTGTCACCATCTGGTAAAGGCTGAGGCAGTTTCAACTGGGTACCCAAAGCACCCCTCTTCTTATCTGGCAACTTGGTAGCTTCGGCTCCAACCCGCAGCGCCGCATTGGTGCAGCACAGAGCCCGGTGCAGCGCTGGTGCGTCCTTGGTGCCAGCTCTCCTTTGAGAGAAAATGTGGGAAAGGGCTAAAGCCAAGGAGCTGGTGTTGCTTTGCTGACCAACAGCTTAAATAAAACAGGATTTCATCCTGAATTCTGGGTCGGTGAGCAAAATCCTCGCCGGCTGCTTCTCCTGACTTTGGTCCCCGCTCTGGCAAGCAGGCATTTGATTTACACTTCTGCGAGTTCCAGAAGTGATTTCAACTTCACAGCACCTCTTTCCACCTCCGACAAATCTGGTTGGGGTGGCTGCAGCCTTTGGATGGGACATCTTTGGGTCACCCTCCACAGAGGAGGAGCTGCCAGAGGGTAAATGTCTGCTTAGTGCCACAGAAGGGAATCCGGCTTTAAATCCTCTTGTGGGAGCTTTTGTAGCAGCTTTGCGTGGAATTGCTGCAAGCTCCATCATCACTGTGTTCTCATCATGTTTGGGAAGCGATTTTGGAAAGCCCAGCTCAGCTGCCGTCCCTTGGGTGGAGAGGAACTGCTTCCACCTACCTGCCAACGTCCCCAAACTGCGTAGGGGCTGGATGTCTCCAAGGGCTCTACTTCTCCATCAAGGCCCGCTAAAATTAGTGGCGGGCAGTTCAAAAAGTTTCGGCAGGCAGCTGCATGAAACTCAGCTCCTCTGGCACCAGGCTCACGTTGAATGTCGGTGCCCAAGCTTGCTGGGTTGCAGAAAGCCTGATATCCAGTTCCAGCACCCCAGGTGTGCGAATGAAGTAATCCAAAGCCCCGCGGAGATGCTGGTAGTCACCCCCCTGATGCTGAGAGACTCAGATGAAGAGCAAAGCAAACTTCAATCCGCACCAGCCTTGCCGTCCCAGAGGAGAGAGGAGAAGCGATCCCTTGCCCCCTTGCAGCAGGACATGGTTTCTTCCAGGGGATGCCCTAGCAGAAATCCTGGAGGCAGTCACGTTGCTGTCCCGGGACAGAGGGAGAAGCCAAGCCCAATAGGATGCTTGTCCTCCACCTGCGCAGGGCAGGGAGGGACCACGGTCCTTCCGTTTCATTCTCTGACCCTTTGCTCACAGACAAACTGCAACTTTAATTGCCACGGCCCTTGTTTCACTGCCTGGCTCCGGAGCCCTGGTGTGGAAACCCTGCCTGTCAGGGCTGCTGCTGAGTCAGGCGTGAAGCAGCCCCCCGCTCCCAAAGCATCCCCCCGCCGTGCTGGCCAGAAACCGGCAAGCTTCCAGCACTGGGGAGCGCTCACTCAGGGGAAGGGAAACTCGGCAGCTGCACACGGTGGTGCTGGCACGGTCCGCTGCCCACCCCGAGAAGGTGCCGGGCACGTCCCAGCAAGTACGGTGGAGCGGAGCATCCTTGGAGAGGGCACCCCGATGGCCTCGCTCGCCCAAGCTACCTCTCTCTGCTCGCCCAGGGCTGGTGGCAGGCTCCTTCCACCAGGGCACGGCTGGAGACCTCCGCAGTGCCGGTGTGAGGTGGGAATGGGGTGGCTTTTCCAGCCCCCAGGCGGGGAGTTGGCAGGGACAGGGGGTGGCTGCTTTCCTTCCACGCACGTTAAAGCAAAGGAAGAAGGAAAAAAAAACCCAACAAACAATCGCATAGTTTTAAAACAGCAGCTCCCCCCTGGCCCCTTTTCCCCAGTGCAACCAGAATGGCATGAAATGCTGGTTTGATCCATCCTCCCCCCACTGAAATCACAGGGGGAGAAAGTAAAAAACCCCCCCCCCCCCCCCCCAAATTCCTCCCTCGGAGGCGCAGCCCCGGCTGGGGAAACACAGTGCCCCAACGAGGAGAGTTTCTGCGGGCAGGAAAGAAGGCAAAGCAAGCTGGAGCTTACCGTGGGAAGCGAGCAGGCAGAGCACGGCCAGCAGCAGCCCGGATCGAGGGGACATCGCTTCCATCGCGGCCGCGGAGAGCTCGCCTCTCCACAGCCGCCCGCCCGCTCGGAGCAGCCCCGCAAGCAGCAGCCGCCGCCGCCAGACTTGCACGCACAGGAAATTTCATTGAGATATTACATGCAGCGTGGAGAGAACTGCGAGCACCCCCAGGAGGTGAGATGCAGCAGGGAGCTGCGGGCGGCCGAGGGGCAGCGGCAGCACCCCCACAAGACCCCCCATGGGTGGGGGACGCTTCAGTCCTCGCCCATTTGGGCAGCAGTGGGTTGCATCTGCTGGGTTTTGTTTGGTTTGTTGTTTTTTTCCCTTGCAGCGTTGCAGGGGGTAGCTTAGAGCAAGCTGGTCCTCCTGTGTGAGTTTTTGGGGTGCGCAGGAGGTAGATGAGGAGGATGTTATCATGGCCTGGGTGCTGAGCCAGAAGGTGCTGGTCCTTGTGGTGGGAGCTGGTCCCCTGGACCCAGACTCCAGCTTGTTTGGTTGAAGTGCACTTTGCTTGTAATCGCTGTTTTTCCCGTGTTCGTGAGGATTAAGCAGGCGGAAACCCTCCTGGGATGAACGAGAGGTAGGTGACTCAAAGGGGTGCCAGCTCAGGAACGGGAATGGAGTTTTCCCCCCAAAAAAGGGGAGCAAAGCCGTCTGTTTTCACAGGGAGAAACCTTTACTCTGCCTTCAAACAGCAAAGCAGCACCAAGGGCTGACTCGCGTCACTCCTCCTGGAGCTTTGCTTTGAATTCAGAAAGCATCAACAAAATCTCCGGCTGCCGCCGAGGGCCGCCTCGTTCCGAAACGATGTTCCCTGGAAAGCGCAACCTGGAGACACGTGGAGGTTCGCAAACCACAGGTGCTAACCCGCTCCGAGTTTGGAGCGTGTAGAAGAGCAGTAAGAACTGTGGCTTTGTGGTTTTTTACAGCGAGCACGTCTGCGACGCTCTTGTCAGCGTAACCCTGGCCTGGCTGAAAGAAGTTTGTTGCTGGGGGAAGGTGTAGGCACAAAGTCCAGAGATGCAAAGACAGTGTTTTATTGTCCCAAGACCCCATCTCTGAGCTGAGCCCTCAGGCAGGGTGGCACACTCTTGTCACCTCCCCGTCCCCAGGTGTGCCCCCACGGTGACATGGCCAGAAGACAGCCTTCGGTAAGGATATCCAAGTGCCTGTGCAGGGCCAGATACAGCTGGAAGAGGGTCGGGACAGCCTGAGCCTGACCGTCAGTGAAATTGTGGTCACACAGTAGATGCTGGGACCCACAGGAGGTCAGTCCGGTTGTCCGAGATGGTCATTTCTATTCTTCCCTTGAGCTCTTGCAGCATCATCTCTGGGTATTTTCCATTCTACCGTGTTGCCACCCTCGGTAGTAACAACCGTGGTGTCCCCAGTATCAAGGTGAGGACTCGCACACGCCTCCTCCAAAGGCAGTGAGGCACGATGGGGTTCAGCCTCTGGCTTTCCCTCTGCCATGGGCTGGTCCCCAGTAAAAACTGGGTGAAAAGGAGAGGGATCCCACAGGGACGTACTTTGCTTGGGAACAAGGGTGTGATTTAATCTCTGTACCCAACCCTTACCTGGAGATATGTCTGCAGCCACTGTGAGCCCTGCATCTCGTTTGTGTCTCTTAGCAAGGTTGGGTCAACGTTGGTCATTGACCTTGACAGGTCCAGCCTTCCCCAGCCAGCTCCAGGCATTGTGGAGCCAATCCCTCTATGGTGCTTAACACGATGTCCTCATGTCCCGCAGGCCACCACCACAGTGTATGTCACCGTCCTGGATGAGAACGACAACGCCCCCGTTTTCCGGCAGCAGCTGTACGAGGTGACCCTCGACGAAGGTCCCGCCACACTCAATGCCACCCTCGTCACCGTTCAGGCCGTGGACCAGGATGAGGGACCCAACGGCACGGTTGCGTACACCATCACCGAAGGCAACATCTTGGGTACCTTCCACATCAACAGCACCACGGTCAGTAAGGATGCCGTCCCCATCACAGAGGAGTCCCTGACCCACTCCCCTCACTCCCGGCCGCTCTCCCCTTGTCTTGCAGGGACAGATTCGCACGGTGAAGGAGCTGGACTACGAGATCAGCCACGGGCGCTACACCTTGATTGTCACCGCCACCGACCAGTGCCCCATTGTCTCACGCCGGCTGACATCAACCACCACGGTAGGAAGCTGCCGGTGGGGTTGCGACACCGCGGCCTCTTCGGGGTCGAGGAGTTCCCCCTCACGTGAGCAGTTTCACATCTCCTTCCCAGTGGTCACCAGTCGCTTTTCCCAGCTGCGGCCAGTTTGCCCAGTTGCTGTCAACCCGCTCTCCCATAGGGGCTGCAAAACAGGGATGTGGGCAAGGGACGCTCATAGGTTAATTAGCCCAATTACTTGATCCCGCAAAGACAGAGACAGAAGAAATTCCCTGGATTGCTTTTAAGCTGCATTATATTACTTTTAGAGGTCCCCTTGGTTCTTCTTGCCCGAAGGGCCAGTAAATAGGAGAGCATTGGTAGAGCATTAATTTCTGCTTCATCTTTGCCTTCGTCTTCTCAGGTTATTTATCTGCTCTTAAAATTCCTGTTTTATTCCTCATGTAGAGGTTATTTAAAGCCGCTGCTCAATTTTGTTGCTTCTCTCTATAGCTCCTCCATTTCTCCTGGACCGCGGTGACCTGAATTTTGTGCACTGCCCAAAGTGTGGGGAGGGCAGGCTGGCAGCTCCAAAGCAAATGTTTTAAACGAATTAAATACACTGATTATTTTTGCGACCGAAACCAAAATTTGACGGGTTGTACGGCAGACGTTGTCCATGCTCAGAATGATTTGGGGGTCTGCAGGTGGGAGGGATCAGGTAGATCTTCTGCCTTGGCTCCCTATCGTGGGTCACTGTGCCTCCCCTGGATATAGAGCCAAGGGTTTTGTGGTCCCCCAAAAGGGGATGAGTTCTCGCGTGCGAAGGGAAAAAGAGAAACCGAAGGGGAGATTCCAGTGTGGGAAATTTCCAGGATAAAATGTGTCCCTGCAAGCCTGGCAGCTCTGCGCTCCGCATTCGGGCAGATGGGAAACCTTCAGATGTGTGCATCTGATACTGCTGGAGACGCCTTCCCGGGAACACTGCAGGGGAAACCTCGAGACCTGGGGTTTAACTGCCTGCGGGCGAAGGCAGAGCCCCAGCAGAGACATGAACACGGAAACCCCTGCAGCAACAAGTACCGAAGCTAGGAGGGATGGGAAACACCCTCCCTATGCAGAGGGGGTTTGTGCCAGCAGGATGTGAAAACATAACTTTTAGGAGGAGGATTAGTGATTATTTAAGATCCCAAGTGGTGGGAAATCCATCACCCTGATAAGGCGTGCCAGTGTTTGTTTTCTCCGCTGCTAGGAGACAGAGCAGAGCCTCTGATATACTCTTCTGTAAAGATTAGACTTAGCCAGTAACAAAATCTGATGGGTTTTGCTATCCTTTAACGCGGGAGGTTGGAAAGCTCTTCATTTTGTCGTAACCACCTGTACCACTAAAGCTTAACCTCTTATCAGCCACTGGAGACGCTCCTCCTCCAGCATGGCTTCTCCTCTGTGCAAGTTCCCCGAAGCAAAGGGACAACCCTCTTTTCAGTGTGGTATAGTACAGAGTTACATACATATCTTCTGGGTGGTGTGCCTCAGTTAAGAAGCAAGACTTGAGTGCACTGGATCCCCAGCTTCACTGACAGTCCGATGGTCTTTTCTGGCCTGAAACTGTTGACGCTTTCCCCTTCTGAGATCTGTAGGACTGATTTCTGGCCAGCTAAGGGTGTCATAGCAAGGGGTGCCAACATGCCAGCGCGTCGGTGGTGTTTTGTCTTGGAATAAGGATGCAAGCTGCAAATTTTTCCAAGTTTACTCAGTGTTAGGAATGAAGCCCTTGGTGAGCAAGAGTGCTGTGCAGGTTGGGCCTCTCCGAACTTGTGACTGATGGTCAAGTCCTTCTCTGTGGTTCTTGTCTAGCTAGCTTGGGTTTCAGGATGGGAATGTGGAGAGGGTTTGGCTTTTGTATTGACTTCTCCATCACGGTGCGTGGCCGGGAGGTTGAAAAGGGCCCTACCTGTGAGTGACTGGAGTTCCACTGTGAGATAGGCATGATCAGGAATAGCTGAGTCTGAGTCTCTGAACTGCGAGCTGGATGTCTGGTCAGCCCAGCAAAGCCAGAAATACAGGAGGTGTTTTGCAATGTCGCTTGTCCATGGCTTCCCACGCTCACAGCCAGCAGATTGGTCTTCCCTTCCATCCCTCTCTTCTCACTTCCCTCCACCCTTTCACCCTGACTGCAGGTGCTGGTGAACCTCAATGACATCAATGACAACTGTCCCACCTTCCCTCGACCCTACGAGGGTCCCTTCGACGTCACGGAAGGGCAGCCCGGCCCGCGCGTCTGGACCTTCCTGGCCCATGACGGCGACTCAGGACCCAGCGGGCAAGTGGAGTACAGCATCATCGCCGGGGACCCTCTCGGTGAGCAGGGACCTGGGGGCATTACCTCTCCTTCTGGGCTTTCCCGTGGAGGAACATGGCTTGCAGGAGCTGGAGGGAGTGCAAACGGAAGCATTACAAGCCATCCTCCCAGCCGGGCACTTCTGCGAATTCAGCCTTTCGACACCAGGAAATCCTGTTTTGAGCAACAGGAAACTTAACCTGTTCGTGGCCGGCCAAAGAGGTGGCCGGGGCTTGTGCGAGGGAGCAGGGAGGGAATCTGCTAAACAGCAAAGGCAAAAAAAAAAAAAGGGGAAAAAGCAGACCACAGAAAGAGAAACCTGCAAGCGCATGGCCCCGCCCCCTCACCCAAGGTCCTTGGGGACCAAGTTGCTCTGTACCCTGTGGTGAAGCTGTAGCTCCAGCCCCGCCAGCCTCCCAGAGCAGGTGGCAGAGGAGCCATGGGCGTTCCCAGCCATGGGGACGTAGAGCTGTCCCTCTGCGAACGAGTGATGACTTTACACCAGTGTTATCTGGAAGGCAGAGCCCAGCCCTGTCTCCAAGCTGACCCTACTCCAAAGCTTTTCCAGAACAACCAGGACACAACCCCTCAGCTGGGGGGTGGAGTGTCTGTGCCATGTAGCCCGCCCTGCTCTGGCCATCACGGGGCACAGGCGGGTGCTTGAGGGGGCTGTTGTCACGTTCAGAAAGGCCCAGCCAAGTGGTGCGGGTTATTTGGCCGTTCAACACATACCCTGCTCCTGCTGGTACCTGGGGGTGCATCCAGGGTAGACCTCAGCTGCCCAGAGTCCTCCCATGTCTGCAGTAACAGGGCATGGGGGCTGTCATCCCCAAACTCGCTATGGTGCGTGCCCCCTGGCCCCCACAAGCCAGCCCACAGGGGAGCCAGGCCATTTGCAGCGGCACGGCACGAGCCAGGGCCCCACTGTCTCTGGCAGGGGAGTTTGTGATCTCCCCGGTGGAAGGGGAGCTGCGGGTGCGGAAGGATGCTGAGCTGGACCGTGAGAACATCCCCTTCTACAACCTCACCATCGCTGCCCAGGACCGGGGGGTGCCCCCCCTCAGCTCCACAGTGAGTCCCCCGGGGCGGTGTGGGCGTCTGCGGGGTGCTATCCCCCATCCCTAGCTGCTCCCTCAGGATTTTCTCTGCCTTCACTGTCCTCCTCTCCTCATCCTCCTTCACCTTGTCCCTGGGGCTTTCCTGCCCCAAACTGCTGAGTGGGGAAGCCCACCTCTTGCCCCAGGGGGGCACAAAAAAAAGGATGGGAGGGATGGAAGTAAGTGCCACATGCCCACACCACTTCTCTCCCTGGCAGATCCTGGTGGGTGTCCGTGTGCTGGACATCAACGACAATGACCCCGTGCTCCTCAACCTCCCAATGAACCTCACCCTCAGTGAGAATGCCCCCGTCTCCAGCTTCGTCACCCGTGTGCTCGCTCGGGACGCAGACAAGGGGCCGAACGCCCTCCTGACCTTCGACATAACGTCGGGCAATACGGAGAATGCCTTTTACATCAACAGCACTGTACGGCCCCCCAGGGATTGCAGCAAGCCTGCACCAGGGGGGTGGGATGTTGGGATGCGGAGGCTGGGCACCCCTGGCCCAGGAGCCCTGCCTTCCTTGGGCACCCATGGGTGCCATCTGGCATGCTGCCTTCCCTCACACTGCCCTGGCAGGAGATTCCCCAGGGGAAGTGTGTCTCGCATCCCTCGTACCTATTTTCTCCCTTTTTTCTCGGTAGAGCGGCGTTGTCTACGTAAACCGCCCACTGGACAGGGAGCGGGTGGCGGAGTACAGGCTGACCATCACGGTGAAGGACAACCCCGAGAACATACGCAATGCCAGGCGGGTAATTACAGACCCTGCTGGGGCCTCCAGCGGCGCAGGTGGCAGGGTGGGCGGGTGAAGGGGCTCCTGCCATGGCCAAAACCAGGCAGTGGTGCTTTTACCCACAGCGTTTCCAATAGCAGCCTCATTCCCCAAAAGCATCTTGGGGTCAGAAGAAGGGAAAAACAGAACCGATAGGATTTAGGGCAACTCCCACATCTCATGTTGACTCCTTGCAACAGCAGTAGATGTCACGGGAGGTGGAACAAGGTTGAGCTGGAGAGTGGGACAACAACAATAATACTGGAGCATCCTTTGGCCTTGCCAAGATGTCCCACACATCACCCTTCAGGGTGCGGGCTGGGAAGCGATACCCAGACTCGGGTGAGGGTCCGTGCAAAACCCCCCAAGGTGGTCCTGGGAGCACAGCATTATGGTTGCCCAGAGCTCCAGCTTTGGCCAGCACCAGGCTGGAGGTGGGAGAGGTGGGAGGTGAGCTTGAGGAAAGGACGTTGCGGTCATCACCCCCTTGTCCCTGTTTTCCTTTAGGATTTTGACCTGCTAGTCATTTCCATAGCAGATGAGAACGACAACCGCCCCCTCTTCACCCAGAGCTCCTACCAGGCCGAGGTGATGGAGAACTTGCCCCCGGGTAGGTCTCTCTTTGCTCCCTTATGTGGCTCCTGGAAGCCCTCTTTGGGGCCGGGCACGGGGAGGTGTCTCCTGGCCATCGTGGAGGAGAGACAGTGCTGAGGAGGGAAAGGCTGCAGGTCAGTGGGACAGGCATGCTGAGTATGAGGGGCTTCTGCCGACCGCCTGGGGAGGTCAGCCTTAAGGACACAACGGCTTTGGTCCACACTGCTGGTGGAAACCCTTCCTGGCACAGGTTAGGCACAGCCCTGCGAGAAATCAGTCCCGTTTGGGAATTGTTCAGCTGCAGACAGCAAGATGTACCCATGGTCTGAGCCAAACCCTGAGGGCAGCCTTGAGGGCTCCAACCTGCCCAACATCCAACCTGCCCAACATCCCTGCAGGGGATGGGATGCCATGGTCTCCATCACCAGCACCTGGAACCACCTTGCTCCAGGGATTAGAGATAAAATGGTCCAGCCTGTCCAGGTAGACATTTCCCAACCAAAGAGCTAGAAATATTCCTCTTTTTGGGGAGGTTTTGGTTCTTTCTTTGGAGTTTGATTTTTTTTTTTTTGCCTTCTTGCCATTTAAATTGCTCCCTGCTCCAAGACCTCAGGTACCTCCCCGTCCTGCCACCGAGGGACATCCCAGGCGAAGGGTTTGGGTGCCTCCAGCTGATGCCCTCAGCGGCGGTGTGCTGGTGCCACCCATCTGACGGATGTGTCTGTCTGTTTGTTTTTAGCCGGATGTCCCACCACCTCTCCTGGGCCTCACGAGTCGGTCTGCAAGGCTGCAGCAGCCACCCCCCCGCCTCCTCGTGCCCTGCGAGGCCTCGCTCTGTCACCTCCTCCATCCATTCATTGCTGTCCCTCATGTGTCACCAGGGTGGGAGGGAGATGGGAGGGGACTCTGTGGGGGGTCATGATTCTCCCTAACCTTTGTCATCCCATCCAGGGACTCCAGTCACAGTGCTCAATGGACCCATCCTAGCTCTGGATGGTGACCAGGGCAGCAACGCTGTGGTGACCTACCAGCTCCTGGAGACAGCCCTGGACCTCTTCGTTATCGACAACAGGACAGGTGGGGTGTTCAGCAGGTCCCCATCCCCAGCTGAAGGCCACCGGGCCAGAGTGGGGTCTGTCACCGGGCTTTTCCCCTTCTCCAGCCGTCGTTTCGGTGAAGCCAGGCGCCGTGATAGACCGAGAGGCTTTGCCGGACCCTTGCCTGGAGTTTACGCTGGTGGCTCATGATGTGGGGGGGCTGAACAGCACCGCCAGCCTGGTGGTGACCATCCTGGATGACAACGACAACCGCCCCGTCTTCCAGCCGGCATCCATCACTGTGTGGCTGCGGGAAAACAGCCCCCCAGGTCAGGAGAGGGTTGGGACTAGATGTCAGGATGGGCAGTGGGACACCTGGGAGACTGTGAAGATCCGGCTCCAAGTGTCAGTGCTGACCAGGATGGGGTTGACGGGAAAATTTGGGAAATGGGGCTGCCTATGTTGCTTGACTTGCCTTGGGCAAGCGGCTTGTTGCCGCTGCCCTCCAACCCTCGCTTGAGAGGGCTGTGTACCCCCTTTCCAGGCTTCTCCGTCCTCCAGGTGACGGCCACGGATGCTGACAGTGGCCTCAACCAGCAGCTGGATTACCGAATCGAGGGCGGCAGCCAGGACAGGTTCCTGATCGACGCCACCACGGGGGTGATATGCGTGGCCAACATCAGCATTGACCGGGAGGAGCGGGATGCCTACCGGTTGACGGTGGTGGCCGTGGACCAGGGCACGCCAGCTCTCTCGGGCACTGCCACTGTCAGCCTCTTCATCGATGACGTCAACGACTGCCGGCCTGAGTTCATCAACCCCATCCAGACAGTCAGCATCCCCGAGTCGGCCGCCCCTGGCACCGTGGTGGCTGAGGTGACCGCCGTTGACCGGGACCTCCACCCCCGCCTGGAGTACTACCTGCTGGAGATTGTGGCCCGTGACGACACGGACGCACTGGTGCCTGACCAGCAAGGAGTGTTCACGGTGGATTTTAGGACAGGTAGGAGAGCAGGAAGGGCGGCGCGGGCGGCGCCAAACCCTCTCCTCACTTCTGCTGCTGCTTCTTCTTCTCTGCCTGGAGGTAGGTGTCTGAGGCACGGGGAGATGACGCTCCACTCCTGCCTCCCTGCTTTCCTCTTCCAGCTGCCCTGTCCTCTCTTCTGCATCCAACTGACTTAATTAACCCTTTTCTTTCCTTTTCGGCTGTCGGCCCTCCAGGTTTGTCTCTGTGTCTGTGCTCATTCCTCTCTCCGTGCCATCCATCACCTTCCCCCATCTCACCCGTCGCCATCGCAGGTGGCTCCATTGCGGGCCGGGGGCTGCTCAGCCTTGTCAGACCGGACACAGGCACCCTCACTGGGGGGTGCGGGGGGGCAGCTCTGGGGTAAGTGGTGGGCTCCACCCTTGGGGAAGGAGAGCCAGGAGCTCCCCACATCTGTGTTGGGAGCACAGAGCTGATCCGGGAAAGAAAAGCACCCTTGTTGGAAAAGATACAGGACAAGACTCCTAAAGGCAGCCAGATGCCGAGCTAAGGTGGATGGGTCGTGCAGGGGGGCAGCAGCAGCAGCTCCCAAACCTCTCCTGGCTGGACCACCCAAACCCTTGCCCAGCTGAGGCAGCGTGAGACCCAGTTAGCCGGGCAGAGCGGAGCAGGCAGGAAGGCAGGAGGTGGAGAGCAGGGGGAGAGAGAAATCGTCTCCTCCTGTAGCTATGGAGTGTTTTCCCCGTTTAGCCTTTGGGGAGAGGCAGGAGGGCAAGTCCAGCGGAGGGTGCAGCAGCCGGCTGGTGTAGACCGGTCTGCCGAGGGTCCTCGGTGGGGAGGGGGGGGCACAGGCGCAGCCTGTGACCCCCATCTTTTTGGGTTTCCCAGGAGCTGTGAAGATCAAAACCCCCCTCAACCGGGAACTGGTGGCCACCTACGAGGTCACCATCTCCGTCCATGACAACGCCAGCGAAGTCATCGACCGCTCGGTCAGCGTGCCCAATGGTAAGCGTGGGGCCAGGGCTGGCGGCTGCTGGGGGCTGGCACAGCCTTGCCCGGGCACCAGCACGGCTTCTGAGTAACCAGCAGCTCTCCCACTTCCCTCTCCATCCCGACCAGCGACATTTTCAGCGGGAACAGTCCTGGAGCAGCTCCCAGCAGGTTCAGGTTTTCCTCTGAGCCCTTCTTTAGCGAATGGCCCGGACATCCCAGGGCTGCGCTGGGGGTGGAGAGGACCGTGTGCCCATAACCGTACCATGGGAGACACACGTTTCTTTATTAACATCCCCATGACCTCTTGCCACCCTGTTCCTGGTACATCCAGGGCTGTGTGTGAGAAGATGCACACAGATCAGAAGTAGGTCTGAAGCAGTGAGACTGTCCCACAGTCTGCTCAGGGCATAGAGGCTTTGCTGAATGTTGCTTTTTTTCTCAATGGACCAGCTCCGTTTAGCTGTCTTTCCTGGAGTTTCACGCTGCTATCTTTACAACCCTGCTTTCTCCCATCCTTCCTTCCCTTCCTCTCACTTGTCCTTTTCCTCTTCTCTTCCCCTGTGGTCTCCCCCATGGCCACAGCCAAGCTGACAGTCAACGTCTTGGACGTCAATGACAACACGCCCCGCTTCCGCCCCTTCGGGGTCACCTATTTCACCGAGAGAATCCTGGAGGGAGCCACGCAGGGCACCACGCTGATCTCCATCTCAGCAGTGGACCCGGACAAAGGTGCCAATGGGCAGATCACCTACGAGCTGCTGAATCTCTCCCCAGAAGGCTACGCTTGCCTTGAAGACCCATCAGCAGGTTGGTGGCCTGGGTGAGGTGGGAGTCTGGGGCATGTCGGTGGCCTGGGGCAGGTTTCTCATTTCAGGGTCTACCATCCTCTAGGGAAAGTCGTGGCCAACAGGACAGTGGACTACGAAGAGGTGCAGTGGCTGAACTTCACCATTCGAGCTTCTGACAACGGCTCTCCCCGCAGATCCGCTGAGATCCCTGTCTACCTCCAGATAGTTGACATCAATGACAACAATCCCGTTTTCAGCCAGCCGTCCTACCAGGTGAGTTGAACTCCTCTATCCAAGTCCGTGTGGGGCTGGGCAGTGCATGCCCAGAAGAGATGGACACAGGGCTGGGGGTTCTCCAGGGACACCTTGTCTTCCCTCTGTCTGTGCTTGAACCATCTGAAGAAGGTGGTCACCCCATCAATGTACTCTGTGTGAACTTCTTGTTCTGGGACCAGCTGTGCCCACCCCTGGGTGCCACCCTGCACCCTTGGTTACTGCCCGCTAAAACAGCAAGTGATGCAGCAACTGGTCCTACCTGCTCCCTTTGCTTGCAGAAAGCCATTTTTGAGGACGTGCCGTTGGGTACGGTCATCCTGAGGGTCAAGGCCACGGATGCAGATTCTGGGCGTTTTGCTCTCATCCAGTACAGCCTCGGGGATGGAGAGGGCAAGTTTGGGATAAATCCCAACACGGTAAGGAGCCAACCAAGGCTGGAACAGAGGGGGAGAAGGGAGGGGAGGCTGAGATGGTCCCACCTTGTGTCTTGCTCCCACATCTCACCTTCTGCCCCTTCTTGAGTACCAGCTCTGCCAGACAAGATCCACCTGAAGGTCTCTGTGTGCTGCAGGGTGACATCTACATCCTGTCAGCCCTGGACCGGGAGAAGAAGGATCAGTACACACTGACAGCCGTGGCAAGGGATAATCCTGGGGACGTCTCCAGTAACCGTCGGGAGAACTCCGTGCAGGTAGGGCTCTCCTCCTCCCACCCACCACCCTTCGTGTGGTGGTCCCTGGGGCAAGAAGGTGTTAAACCTCAGGCTTTCCTCCCCAGCAGGCTTGCTGGTGGCTCTCGGGAGGAATTAGGCAGCAGGAAGAGCAGATGTCCCTGGTGACTGTGGGGCGGGCGGTGCAGGGGGCTCTGTATCGTGGGGACGGCACCTTGGCAGGAGGGGACGGAGCAGGAGGGGCAGGGGAGGCGATGCTATTGTCTGCAAGTGCTCCAGCATGAATGGGTGCCCCTGCCGCAGCAGCCCCCATTGTTGGAGGCAGGAATTGGGCTAGCAGAGCTAAACGAATAGCAGGAAAGGCACCATGCTCCTGGCCCCCTGGCAGGGGTCACAGCAGGGGTACAACCACCGAGGGCTGCCCAGCTGTCTCCAGCCTCACGTCACCCAGCCGGTTGTGTTTTGTCAAAGGTGCTTATCACAGTCCTGGACATCAACGACTTCAGACCACAGTTCAGCAAGAGCCAGTTCAGCACCAGCGTCTACGAGAATGAGCCAGCAGGAACGTCAGTGATCACCATGACCGCCACTGACCTGGATGAAGGGGACAATGGTGTGGTGACCTACAGCATTGAGGGACCTGGAGCAGGTAGGTGTCAGCAGGGGGGAGCGGCTCCCCAGGGAGGAAGGTTACCATGAGGAGCAATGTGAGGCCATGTAGGTGGTAAGCCTACATAGAATCATAGATTCATAGAATCTTTAAGGTTGGAAAAGACCTCTAAGATTGTTGAGTCCAACTGTCAACCCAACACCACCATGGCTACTAAGCCACGTTCCAAAGTGCCACAGCTACACGCTGTTTGAACACCCCCAGGGACATAACTCCCCCCCCTCCCTGGGCAGCCTGTCCCAAGGCCTGACCACCCTTTCAGTAAAGAAATTTTCCTAATCTCCAACCTAAACCTCCCCTGGAGCAATTTGAGGCCATTTCCTCATGTCCTACCACTTGGTACTTGGGAGCAGAGACCAACCCCCCCTCCCCACCCTCTCCTGTCAGGGAGCTGCAGAGAGCGATCAGGTCTGCCCTCAGCCTCCTCTTCTCCAGACTGAACCCCCACCAGTTCCCTCAGCTGCTCCTCATCAGACTGGTGCTCCACACCCCTCACCAGTTTTGTGGCCCTTCTCTGGACACACTCCAGCCCCTCAATGTCCTTCTTGTAGCGAGGGGCCCAAAACTGAACACGGTTTTGGAGGACATCCCATGTCTTGCAGCTGGTTTGGAGCAAGGTTGTGCACACGCTCCCAGGAGCAATAAATAACAAAAGCAATACCGAAAGTGTGGAGCTTTTGGTATTGCTCCACAGTTCCCAGTTTCTTGTGGTTTGACCTTCATCCTGCAGCCCAGCCTTGGCTTATCCCCTTGTCTCCCCCACCTCAACAGGACTTTCTATGGACATAAGTGTGTCTTGGAGCAAAGTCATTGCACCCTTCAGAGGAAACCTAAGGAGGGCTAAGAGGTTGTGGGTGGATAGTGACAGTGCCTGAAATCCAGCATATCTCTGCATGCCAAGGAGTAACAGAAACCAAGCAAAAGCCAGCATAAATGTAGAGGAAGATGGCAGAAAGTGCATTTTCCTGAGACCCATGGGCTTCTCTGACCGCTACCCTGCCCCAGCTGCTGTGACTGGCCTGAGCAGGAGTAAAACGCAGCCAGGGTGGCCTGGGAGCAGGGCCCTTGTCATTGCCCAGTGATGAGGAGTCGGCAGCAGGCAGGAATGCTCTGAAACAGCACCCCGAGAGCATCTGCACCCCTGGCCTCATGTGGCCAGCTCTGCTCCATCACCCCATCAGATTTCCCACCAGTGAAGGGTGTGCTTCATAGAATCATAGAATCACTAAGGTTGGAAAGGACCTCTGAGATCATCAAGTCCAACTGTCAACCTAACACCACCATGTCTACTAGACCATGTCCTGGAGTGCCACGTCTACACGTTTATACTGGTTTCTAATTGTACTTTATGTGGTGCCAAGTGTCCTGAGCCGAGACACGTGCTTTTTCTGCCCCCAGAGGCTTTCAAGATCAATAAAGACTCTGGCCTCATCACATCCCGGCGCCGCTTGCAGTCCTATGAGAGGTTCAACCTGACCGTGGTGGCCACAGACAAGGGGCACCCCCCTCTCTGGGGGACCACCATGCTCCACGTGGAGGTCATCGACATCAATGACAACCGTCCTGTCTTCATCCGACCGCCAAACGGCACCATCCTGCACATCAAGGAGGTAAATTCCTTGAGAGGGAGCTGGGGTGGGGTGGGGGGGTGGTCATGTCACACTGAGACCCTGCCTGAGAGTGCTTCTGCCTACCGGTGGCAAAATCCCATCTCCATCTCTTGATTTGACGAACAGCAAGAAGGTCTGGGTCATGGGTCTGGACAGTCAACAACATCCCCTCTCCATATGTGAAGGTGGGGATGTTGAGGCAGCTTTGGGGAACAGAAACCCCAGCAGCAAGCAAAATAAGGAAACGGCCAGTCACTGCGTGCCAAGCCTGGTTATAAACAAGGGTTGAAACACTGACGTTTGAGATGATTCTCCTTTCTGGGAAGCCAGGCTTGGCTCAGACAGTCCACAGCATGCACATGAAGCAACTACCCCACCAAAAGGAATTATGGCACTCTGTTGCCAGCTCCCAGTTGGGTTTTGGGCAGCAGGAGCTTGCTGACCCCGATACAAGGGGTTTTGGAGGGGCAGGAGGAGCAGGAGGCTTGGTGTGCAATGCCGGGGCTGAGGGGCTGTGTGTGTGCAAGCAGGAGATCCCCCTGCGGTCCAACGTCTACGAGGTCTACGCCATGGACAAAGACGAGGGCCTCAACGGAGCGGTGCTCTACAACCTGCTGAAAACTGGGGCTGGGAACAAAGACTGGGAGTATTTCAGCATCGACTCGGTCAGCGGGCTGATCCAGACAGCCATGCGGCTGGACCGGGAGAAGCAGGCGGTGTACAACGTGAGCCAGGCAGCAGCGCATCCGTGGGATGGCTGGGACGGTCCTCGAGGCTGCGGGTCCGGTGCGGGACTGGCGGGATGCTAGTGACGCGGTGGGGATGGGGTCAGCTGCCACAGTTGGGAGGATGTCACAGCTTAGCAGGAACTGGGTGGTTGTCAAGCGCCATCGGGGAATGGCATCCTGGTGTGGCAACTCCCAGTTTCCTCTTAAATTCCCCCAAATCGTCTGCTACCCAGCCGTCCCCTCTGTCCCCAGCGATGTCTCCTGGCCCGCCTGGCTTTGCCCAGGACAGCGCTTTTACCTCTCTCCCCAGCTGATCGTCGTGGCCTGTGACCAGGGCCAGCCAGCCTATGAGACCATGCAGCCCCTCCAGGTCGCGCTTGATGACATTGATGACAACGAGCCTGTCTTCCTCAGGCCACCCGTAAGGCACCGGGATGGAGGGGACCGGGCACGGGGTGGGTGCAGGGGTAGGGATGCTGGTGTGCACGTGCGATGGAGCTGAGCCTCACCACAGAGGGGAACATGATGGGATTTGTCTGCTTTTAAAGAAAAAAAAAAAAGCCACCTCAACGCTCCTAACCCTCCCTCTCCCGGGGTCTCCGTCAGAGGGACAGTCCCCAGTACCAGGCGCTCTCCGTTCCCGAGCACTCACAGCCAGGCACCGTGGTGGGGAACATCACCGGGGCGGTGGATGCAGATGAGGGCTCCAACGCAATCGTCTACTACTTCATAGCAGGTGGGTGCCAAACGGGGCCGGGCCGGGCAGCTCTGCGTCCCCCCGCACATCCCTCGCCAAGGGTTTGAGTCATCCCCGTCATCGTCTCGCTGCCTTACTGCCCTGGTCAACAGTCAGGGTGGCATTCGGAAATGCTGAGCCCAAAGGGGACTAATCTGAGTCCCCTTTCTGCACTCAGCTGGGAACCGAGAGAGCAACTTCCAGCTGAGCCGGGAGGGCAAGCTGCAGGTCTTGCGAGACCTGGACCGGGAGAAAGAGCCGTACTACTCCATCATCGTCAAAGCGTCCAGCCAGAGGAACTGGTCCCCTCCCCGGGGTCAGCGGGCGGGCAGAGCCCAGCCCTGGGACCTCAGCGGGGACCTGACCCTTCAGGAGGTGCGGATCTTCCTGGATGACATCAACGATCAGTCCCCCCAGTTCACCAAGTCAGAGTACACAGCGGGTAAGGTGTGCCAGGGGCTGGGGATACCGGGAGCCGGAGATGCTCCGAGGAAAGTCCAGCTGGGTGGAGGGACTGCGAGCGCCAGCCCAGCCCCAGGTCTGTGTCCCATTTCTCCCTCAAAGGGGTTGCCACCGACGCCAAGGTGGGATCAGAGCTGATTAGGGTGGTCGCAGTGGATGCTGATGTGGGCAATAACAGCCTGGTCCTGTACAACATCTTGGGCATCCGCTACATCAAGCAGCACTCCAATGACTCTGAGGAGGTGGCCAACATCTTCAGCATTGGTGCGTACCCTGCATGCTGTGGGAATAGGGCCGTGGCCAAAGATGTCCTAATAGTCAGGGTCACTAATCCTGGGCTTGTGACCCTCCTTCCCCAGGAACCCTTGATGGGATCCTGCGAACCTTCGACCTCTTCACTGCCTACAACCCTGGTTACTTCGTGGTGGACATCATGGCTTCTGACCTGGTGGGCCACAACGACACAGCCATCGTGGGGATTTACATCCTGCGGGATGACCAGCGGGTCAAAATCATCATCAATGAGATCCCAGACAAGGTCAGGCAGTTTGAGGAGGAATTCATCAGCCTGCTCTCCAACATCACGGGTGCCATCGTCAACACGGATGACGTGCAGGTAACCATCCACCTTTGAGGTTGCTTCAAGGGATAGGTAGCCTTCCACATGCTGCTTGGGAGGTCTCCTTTGAGGGCGTCCTCTCTGTATAAACCATAGACCCCCTGAGCTCTAAAGGTGACAACCCCAGGCTAGGTTGTATCGAAGGGGTCCAGACAACCCTGATGCCAGACTTGAGAGTGTCTTGCCAGGCAAGTGCACCTCAGAGCAGGCTCAGGAGATGCATGGGAGGAGACATCTTTCATGCTGCAGACCTTGCTGTCTCTCCCCAGTTCCATGTTGACAAGAAAGGTCGGGTGAACTTTGCACAGACAGAGCTGCTGATCCACGTGGTGAACAAGGAGACCAACCGCATCCTGGATGTGGAGCGGTATGCCACCTGGCCCATCACCCAGCCCAGTGCCTGGCCCGCTGAGTCCTCAGAGAGCCTGATTAATGTCAGGATGCCCAAACACCCCTTCTCTTCCCAGGGTGATTCAGATGATAGATGAGAACAAGGAGCAGCTGAGGAACCTCTTCAGGAACTACAATGTGCTGGACGTGCAGCCTGCCATCACCGCCCGGGCCCCAGATGACCTTTCAGCTCTGCAGGTAACAGCCCAGCTGGGGCTGGAGATGGCTGCTGCTTGTATGTGGAGTGATGTCCCTTCCCATCCTCCATGGTCTGGAGAGAAGTTTCACCCAAATAATTTCGGACGGGTGCCAACGGCCAACTGCTGGCTTCGTGCTGAAGGTTGCCACTACCCTTCTCTCTCCCCCAGATGGCAATCATTGTGCTGGCCGTCCTGCTCTTCCTGGCTGCCATGCTCTTCATCCTCATGAACTGGTACTACCGGACAGTGTGAGTAACGCTTGGGCTCTGCCTCGCTGGCCACCATGTCCCCACAGGCCAGGAGAACGCGTGTGGCAGTGCCAGCAAGCAAAGGAGGGCGTCAGCACCCCGCAGCCTGCTGCAGCAGGGCTCAGCCTGGGCTCAAATATTGCCCCTCTTGCCTCATAACATAATTGTTTTAATACTAATATTGCCTCTCCCCACCAAGCTCACTGTCCGAGAATCACAGAACCCCAGACTGGTTTGGGTGGGAAGGGACCTCCCAGCCCATCCAGTCCCACCCCCTGCCATGGGCAGGGACACCCCCCACCAGCCCAGGCTGCCCAAAGCCCCATCCAGCCTGGCCTTGGGCACTGCCAGGGAGCCAGGGGCAGCCACAGCTTCTCGGGGCACCCTGTGCCAGGGCCTCAGCACCCTCCCAGGGAAGGATTGCTGCCTCCCAGCTCAGCTCCAGCTCCCCTCTGGCAGTTTAACCCCATTCCCCCTTGTCCCTGCAGATACGGGTGCTGTTTGCAGGGTTATTGTGAATCTGTCCGTCCCCTCCCCTCTCCTTTCGAGCACCTTCCTCATTTTCCTCCCTGATTCACTGCATTTCTTTTGCAGACACAAAAGGAAACTGAAAGCCATAGTGGCTGGCTCCACCGGTGAGCAGCGTTTGGGCTTTTCCAGCTGCATGAGACAGCGGGGTGCAGGATCAGCACAGAGGGGGTGCACGGGGAGGTGTGGGGGGTGATAGCGGGCTGTAATTTGGAAGTGATCCTGCCCATCCAGGCGCAACGGCAGGAGGCTTGTCTCAGCAGCCAGGCTCCGCATTATCAGCCGCGTCCCCAGCACGTTCCTCGTGTCACTGGTGCCTTTTTGGCCCCCGAGTTGCCCCCCTGTGCCCACAGCCAAGCTGCTTTGCCACTTACCCCACCAACATGCCGCCCTGTGACCCCTGTCCCTGCCTTTTGTAGGTAACAGAGGCTTCATGGACATCATGGACATGCCAAACACCAACAAGTATTCCTTCGATGGGTGAGTTCTCCCCTGCCTTCCCCTCTCCCGTTTCCTACCTTGTGGGATCACAGGCTGGTCCCAAGAGAGGGACACCCGGGTTTTGGAGTCGGGGTGCACGGGAGGTGGAGATGCGAAGCCTCGGTGCCCTGCGGAGGGCTGCAGCCGGCCATGCCGTGTGGGGCGTGACTCTGGCCCTGGCACGTGCGCTCGCCCCCGAGGGTTTTCAAAGCCAAAAGACCTTGTGCCTCCTTGTGTTCCCCTGTGCCTCCATCTCTGCCAGTGCTTGGGTAAGCAGAGATGATGGGCAGGTACCAACACGCATCTAGATTGAGAGCAGCCGATTTCATGTCTGCCCAGGGCAGGAGGAGGCAGTGCAACCTCAGCATCCCGGCTGCTGGGTTTTCAGCTGCTCTTTTCTTGCACTGAGGGCAGCTCCTCTCCCCCGGGCAGGGCCAACCCAGTGTGGCTGGACCCCTTCTGCAGGAACATGGAGCTGGCGGCGCAGGCAGAGCATGAGGATGACCTGCCCGAGAACCTGAGTGAGATCACTGACCTCTGGAACAGTCCTGCCCGCACCCATGTGAGCCACGGCCCCTGCCAGGATGCCTCCCCACACACCCAACGCCCACACTGCCTCCTCAGCCTCCTTCTCCTTCCGCAGGGGACTTTCGGGAGAGAGCCCTCCGCGGCCAAGCCCGAGGATGACCGCTACCTGCGGGCAGCCATCCAGGAGTACGACAACATTGCCAAGCTGGGGCAGATCATGCGGGAGGGACCCATCAAGGTGAGTGAGAGTGTAGGCTCCTCCAGCCAAGGGGTCTTCTCCTACCGCTCTGGCTTCCAGATTTACGGCTGCGGCGCAGGAGGGTGATGTTGCTCCAGAAAACTCTGCGATGAAGCCAGCCTCCTTCCAACCAAACCATCTCCCTTGGGTAACCCGTCATCTCTCCCCCTCCACCCAGGGCTCTCTCTTGAAGGTGGTCCTGGATGATTACATGCGCTTGAAAAAACTCTTTGCCCAGCGGATGGTGCATAAGGCCACCGCCAGTCAGGGGGACCGCTCCTCGGTCTCGGAGGTAGACGGGATGTGCATGGGCGTGGGGAGATGCTTGCCGTGCCCTCTGGGATGCAGTGTGTCTTCCCGGCCTCGCAGGCTGCGGTTGCTCCCCACAGCCTGATGGGCTCCCCAGTCCCTGCTTGGCCACAACGAGCCAGATGCTGGTTTTCCACCTTCTCCCTCCGTCTCTCCCACCCTCTCTGCAGGGTGTGCTCTACCCGTCGCCTCCCCGCAAAGGCGCAGCCGCTCCGCCGAGCCTGGCCGAGAGGCTGTGGGTCCCTGCACACATGGGGGGACATCTTCCCTCCTCTCTATTCCTCTCAGCTTATCAAGCCAGCAGGTTTTTGAGGCAAAAATGCTGAGACGGAGGGTTTTGGTGCAGGAGGGCTGGTGTGGGGAAAGCAACCCCTCCTGCAGCCTTCCCCCTCTTCATGGGGGGCAAAACGTGGGGCAGACAGAGCGGAGGAGAGCAGCGGGATGGGAGACACCTTTCAGCCCTTCTGCCCTCTCCATCCCTCCTCACCCTTTTCCCCCTCCAGCCCCATCCAGCCTTCCCCCGACTCCTTTCCCCCTGCCTCCTCCCCCACCACCCTCATACAACCCCAAATCCCAAGCCAGTGGTTCAAACTCCTCTTTGGCTGCTGCCAGACCCACCACCCCGCTGGCAGCCAGTGCCTAGCTGGGGCACCCACCCAATGAACAAGCAATCCGGCTGGAGAGCATCATTGTGCTGGTGATCCTCATCGCCATGCTCCGAGGTTGCTTCAGAAGAGGGTCCCACCAGGGTCTGCTCTGGCCACGGTGGTGATTCCCCTGCTCTCTGGACCTTTTGCAGCTGATCCAGAAGGAGCTGGAGGAGGAGGAGGAGGAGCACAGCCCCAGCCAGGGCAGCCTCCGCTTCCGCCACAAGCAACCGGTGGAGCTGAAAGGTCCCGATGGCATCCACGTAGTGCACGGCAGCACGGGCACGCTGCTTGCCTCCGACCTCAACAGCCTGCCTGAGGATGACCAGAAAGTGCTGGGTCGCTCGCTGGAGACTCTGACCGCCGACTGCGGGGGCTACAGCGACCACAACGCCCGCACCGAGTCGGCCAAGTCCACCCCCCTGCATAAGATGCGGGAGGTGATCATGGAGAGCCCGCTGGAGATAACAGAGTTATGACAAGTGCTGGTGGTGTAGTGGTGGTGCTCCTCTAGGCAAGCCGGGGCCAGCGGGGACCAAGCATGGACCAGGGGGACCGTGGCGGGGGCCAGGGACCCCCCCGAGACCGGCGCTCGGCTCCCCCTTCCCCCTGCAGAAGGAGCCCAGGCCAACCGGTGCGGTTGGCTCCAGCAGCCTTGGAGAGCTTGGCCCCAGGAAAGGGCTCTCAGGACCGGTTTGCTTTTACTCACCTGTCATTTATCCATGAAAGCATTAAATTTTTTTTATTTTTCTTATTAAAAAAAAAAAAAGTTTTTTTTTTTTTTTAAAAAAAAAAGAGGGAAAAAAAGGCTAAATGAATCCACTGAGTCCAGGCTGGACAGGGGTGAGGGCACGGCGCAGCGAAGGGGCGGACACTGTCCCACCGCGGCGTCCCCGGGTGCAGGCTGGGGACACGCGGCAGTCACGGGCACGGGGAGGGCCGGGGCAGCACGGGGAGAGGCCAAATCCCTTTGCCATTAACGTCACCTTTCCGGCAAGGAAAGCCCAACAAAAAAAAAACCCCAACACCACAAACAAAAACCCACGGAAAAAAAAGACATTTCTCCATTTTGCTGGCTTTACCAAAACATGTTGCGACGTCAAAAAAAAAAAAAGAGAGAGACTGACAGTAACCGGGGCTTCTGGCTGTGGAGTGCTCGTGCGTGTCTTTCATGCCCTTTTCTTTCCCCTCCTCTCTTGCTTTCGGGTTTGTGCGTTCCGGGGTTTGTTTCCGATCGTAACCTTGTGGAGAGTTTCGGGCACGGTCTGTTACGGGACTCGCAAATACACTGTCTATGGCTTTGGGTAACCTGTCTGTCGTCCTTCCTCCCCGGCCACGCCGGACTCATCGCACCCAAACCACCTTTTGAAGGGACAAAAACCCCCTTTCTTCCCTTTTTCCCCTTAATTCACCCCTCCACCCATCACCTTCAGGAGATGCAGCCTGAGGTTGTTGCTGCACCCCAGATTTTGGGGGGAAGCATTAAACCTCCCCCAGGTTTCCCGCAGCGCCAGCCCACCCCCAGGCACCCCCAAAAAAGGAGGAGGGATACAACCAGCCGGGCTCACGGGAAGAGTTTATTTGCAGTGAGATGCTCCTGAGCGCGCTCAGGATTGGGAAATGCGGGTGAGCCCCCCCCCGCCCGCAGCGGGAAGGGACAAGCCAGCCCCACTGCCCCTCACTGCTGCGGCTGGGGCGGCACAGGACCCCCATCCCCCCCACCCTCACTCATTTTTTGTTCAGGGGATACCTAAAATACATCTATCGACAGCAATCGGCTGGACATAAAACCAGTGTATTGCACAAGCCGGGCAGCACAGGTCAATTTAATCCATTTTGTTGCTTTAACTGGTGACCAGGGGAAAAAATAATAA